>JBBMFX010000030.1:6112666-6130166 GCA_037832545.1 Rhabdalestes septentrionalis | reverse complement strand
CAGACGCAAAGGCAGAGGAACTGCTCCCATTCTTTTTGCACAGTAGCACTATGGCTCTGAAACAGCATACAGGCAGTATGTATATTTCTATAAAGTAAACTATACTGTACAGATGGATGGATGGCTTTTGTATTACCACAGCTGCAGATGAGCCTGGATGCTTAGTGGTCACCAAATCATCTGCTTCTTTCTGTAGCCTGTTCATCTCTGTCTCATGGTTCAATAAGCAATTATTCTTCAATCTCTGACAAATGACAAACAATTTAATAACCCATTATTTAGCATGATGTTGAAAGAAACTGGTGTTGAAAGAAATGGAATTAAAACAGCCAACTATAATTAGTGAGGGGCAGATTTTTTCCAGTTCCGATCCAATTTTGATACACAATTGCCAAAACCGATACAGATTCTGATATAATCTTTTTTACTTTAATATTGGCATTATTTTTGTTGGCATTATTTTGTAGTTCAAGTTTTATGTCCATTTAAGCAGCAACAACTGTGTACAAAAGTGTAAAACTTTTTAAATAACGTGAATTCAATGACACCCAAAGAGGTCTTGAGGAAGAGCTTACTCTGACATTCCTTTTGCTTTTCTGTTCTGTTGTCTGCTGTAAATTTGTTGCGTTTTTGGAAAATGTCAATCAGCATCTGCTGTCAAAGCATCTCATATTACACAGCATCCAGTTTATGGTCCTGCAGGAGCTGCGAACTGGAATATAGAGATTGGGGTTGTCCGTCTGATATTCGATATCAGATTTACAGCTATACCGGAATCCAACCCCGATGTCATATTGGATTGGGCCCATCTTTATTACTGACCCATCAGTGTAAGGTCTCATTCATGGACGTTTAAATCTTGGATAAAGAACGCGCTCTGAACGCCACTGGTGTTTTTGTGTCTTTTTTTATCTGTGCTTGATTGGCATTACACTGGAATTCGTCTGACGGTGTTTAACGCCAGCCTGCAGCCCAATGTGTTGTTTCATGTATTTACCTGTGGGGCCAGTTATTATTCTCTCCAGAATGTTAACATGTTGGGATTTGTAGTTTTATATTTTCCTTCAAAACTTAATTTGTTGAGGTTCCCAGTCCTCCAGAACGTCAAACAAACTGCATGTAAACGCAGTACGGGCGTTTTCATTGCTTTCTTTGGGATTTTGGCAGAAACTGACGCCAATATATCGTTGCATGCAGCATTTTTTTGACACCTCCCGAACGAGCTGCCAATTAAATGCTGGGGCTGAACGGCCATGTGGACGCTGTGATTTACTCCAAATTGGTCAGTGCTCAGTCCAGTCTCACCTGTTTCTCTGGGTTTTAATGGTTAAGTTGATATGTTCAGATGTTTGTGTTCAAGCAAACAATTATTGCACCCCCTCACCTCATACTCCATTCGGACTCCTGTGGAGTCCATGATTCGATCACTCCAGTCCCTCTTTCGCATGAGCTCTTGCTGGTCAGACAGGTAGTGGAGCTTCTTGTTGCAGCGCTGTATGTAACCATACAGAGAGGACAGGTGGCGTTTACGTCTCAGAGAATCTTCCTGAAAAAATACAGACAAATAGAGAGAAAGAGCAGTAAATGTCATGCTCCACACTCAGGCCACTTTCCATTTTAGTGTCTGCTACAACTTCAAAAAATATAAAAGCAAAAAAGCTCACCAGAAGGCTTGTGTACTGTCCTTTCAAAGAAGGAAGATTCTGTTGTGTACATAGGAGAAGGGACAGTCAATGGCTGCAGTACCTTTTATTAGCACCATTATTATTTCTTCTAAAATAAATGTACATACCAGTCATACCACACATTTTTACACATTACAGGTTTTTACCACTTGTCAATTTTTTCTATATATGTTCTTTTTTTCATCTTGGCATCAGTAATTTGTTGGATGGACAACTATATATAAAATGTATCAAGAACACTACATGTCTGACATCCCGTTAACTGGTTGTGTAGTGATGTAGAGTCAAATTCTGGACTCTTACAACTATAAATGCACTTGTTAACTGTCGACAGTTCCAAAATATCTAACACTTGTCTGGTGATGCGCAGTATTATAATTAGATTAATTGGCTTTTTATAGGTGATGAATAAAAACTATGACATTTTCTTGCTAATAAAAGGACTTAAATAGTGAACACACTGTAAATGGCCTTGTTAGCAAAGTGTATTGAGCGTATTTTAATAAATATTAAGCAAATATCATACAAATGTACGCCATTCAACTTTGCATGTGTGACTTTGGTTACCGTCAAGTCAATTTGAGAACGGTAAGCTTCAACCTCTTTATGCAGGATGTTGTGGGCAGCGATCTGCGTCTCCACGTCGGACAGGGTCGGCCCATAACCTTCATCCAGAATCTGCCTCTGGATCGCAGACAGTGAGTAAACATCTAACAGGCACAACACACTCACTAGATTACTTATATTTCACTGAAATCAGCAGATTTTCCCTTGGAAATATTACTGATACATTATGCTCTTTCAAAATGTTGCTACAAAAACATTTGAAATATGCAAAACAAATGTAACTGACTGGTTTTGAAGTGTAATGTAACAGTATAGCCGGTTGTGCAGGTTAATGGATGTGAAAAGTTATAAACGAGTTTTATCAAAAGAACCACCCCCGACACAACCACAGCAGCTCAGATTCACCAAATCCTTTCCAGCATTTTCTGGAATTCCCTTGTGTCCAAGACCTTTTCAAGCTCGCAAATGCAGATAAGGAAGTTTTTCTCACCTGTTTATCAGCAAGTACTTGGGCCCAGTCAATTTTAGGTGAGAGATCCTGCTCCAGACTCTCATACACTTCCCGATATTCAGCACGATCCTTACACCAGCGAGAATGCATCTTGTCCACGCTGGGAGATGAAAAAGATTTAGCTCTGGCACAAACTGCTAAAATACACTTAGTATCTTTTAATTATGATGTGGATCACCAGACAAGTGCCAATGCACGGATCTGTTCATCTTTTAATTATAGTTCACACTTTTAATTATAGTTGTTCACTCAACTTTTCAGCATTTAACATGAATAAAAATCTACAGCTCCTAAAAGAAATGGACGAGTGGTAATTAATTCCTTGTAGTTAAACATAATTAAAGTTGACTAAAACCATGACCTGTACAGATATACAATCTAACATTAGCTTTGTCTGTCACCCATGTTTGACTGGGATCTCAGGACATGGCTCTCACAAAAATGCCTCTGACAAGGATGCAAGGACTTTTGTGTGTGTGTGTATGAACTTTCTGCACTCACTCCATCTTGATCTCTTTTTCTTGTGGGTGATGATATTTTGTGAGTTTATCCACATCCAAGAAAAGTGCTTTCAGCAGAGTCTCTGCCTCCGTCAGATTATTCGCTGTCTTAATCCGACGAGTCAAAGGCAAACCCTGTCTACCATCCCTAATGTCCTGAGAAGAGAATAGAGGAATTCATGCTGCTAAACTAGATTTTAAAATCAATAAATGATTAATATGCTTGTGTGTGTTACCTCAGACATCAGATCCTCAGCTTGAATTATGTTCTTCTCCACCTGGTCTCCATTCTTCTGCATATGATCGATCAGCACCTTTACATCATTCACCCTCGTCCTACACACACATGCAAACAAAAAAGAGCACCCACATATAGTCAAAACCTGCATTGAGTTTTGGTTGGAAAGAATGCCTAAAAATGCCTATTTTTATAGCACAAGCACGACTGTTTACTGCCCCAGACAAATGTGCATGCTTGTTCGTCTGAAACAATGAGACATTTGTTGCATTTCCATGTTTCTTGGCTATATTAAACCTTTTTATTAAGTTATTTCACCATCCATTCCCTTTTACCTCTTTTGTTACATTCCAACCTAATTGAAATATTTTTAATCAAATTGTATGTGATGGATCTGCATAAAAAAGTAATAATTAATATTATTATTATTATTCAACCCCTATGTTATGAAGCCCATGAAAAACGTTTTGGTGTGACCAATTGGCTTCAAAAGTGAAAAAATAAGGGCAATCTTAGTGTCAAATGATCTGCTAGTATAAACCAGTAAGCAAGAGGCATCACACCATGAAGACCAAGTTTCTCACCAAACAAGGCAGGGACAAAGTTGTTATGCAGTACAAGTCAGGGTTGGGTTATAAAAAATATCCAAATGATCCCTGGAACACCATTAGATCCATCATTTGCAAATGGAAAGAACATGGCACCAAAACAAACCTGCCAATAAAGGGCTGCACACCAAAACTCCCCAATCGGGCAAGGAGGCAATTAATCAGAGAGGCAGAACAAGGATCAAATTTAACAATGAAGGAATTACAGAGATTCACAGCAGAGACTGGAGTAGCTGTCCATAGCACCACAATAAGCTGTCCACTCAAAAGAGCTAGGCTTTATGGAATTGTGGCCAGAAAAAAATAATTTCTTAGTATTAAACATACAAAGGCACATTTTAAGTTTGCCAAAAGGCATTTGAGTGACTCCACAAATATATGGAGGCATGTGCCCTGATCATATGAGTGTAAAATTGAACCTTTTAAGGTGCCAAGGAAAAAGGAATTTTAGGCACAAACCCAACACATCCCATCACAACAAGAACACCATTACCACAATGAAACATGGTGGTGGCAGCATCATGCTGTGGGGATGTTTTTCAGCAGCAGGGACATGGAAACTGGTCCCAGTCGAGGGAATGGTGGATGGTGCTGAATATAGAAATATTCTTGAGCAAAAGCTGTCTGTCTGTCTGTGATTTGAGACTGGGACAGTGGTTTACCTTCCAGCAGGACAATGACCCAAAACATACTGCTAAAACAACACTCAATTGGTTTAAGGGGAAACATTTAAATGTGTTGGAATGTCCTAGTCGAAGTCTTCGGTTCACAATGAAAAGTTGTGTTCTGTAAAGAAATGGTCCAAACTCTCAGTCCAGAAAAATGGCAAGGGGGGTAAATACTTTTGCAGTCCACACTATACTGATATCCCGACCCAAAAGCCTGACTGTAAGAGGCAAATGTATTTATACATGACAATAAGAATGAACAAAAATTCAAAGTACTACATAAAAATTAATAATGGGCAATAAAGTACAGCACATTTAAGGCCACACAATATATCGTCTTTGCAATACTCACATCACAGAAGTCAATATGCAAATAAGGTTCTAACCAATCACAGTGTTTCTGACAGGGTACCCAATCACAACTCCAGTTACTGAATTACTGGATTAATTCAAGTTTTCATGTAATCCCACAACAGACTAACTATTTTCATCTGAATTATTTTTAAACAAAGATCCTAATTGGGCAAGTATCCTACACACTAGGCTACCAATGTCCAAACATATTTTATTAGGATCCTAGTGGTGGTGTCCGATACTTTTAAACACACAAATGCACACACACAGACACTGCAATGTCCTGCTTTTGCCATTGTGATACATCTGCTGAACAGTGCTGGATGAGTGTGTTTTGCTGTCACACCCTGAAAGGAAAACAGGTTGTACCTCTAGACAAGAGGCCATTTGTGTGATAATCAAGTGTGTGTGTTTTTTTAATTAACAATTTGTCATTTATGCGTCCACTGCAAAATCATCTTTTCTGGATGCACATTGTCTGTCATGGACATATTTCTTTTTTTACTAATTTGTTAATGACTGAACTAGTTAATTTAGGAAAACTGCATTGTAAACATTGCTGATGATATTAGAGGTTCTATACATAATCCTTTCTAAATTCTAAACATAACCATAAATCCTTTGCTGAGACATGAGCACTCATGTCATCAAGCTGTTAGGGTCAACATATGTTCACTATACTTTTAAAAATAGTTTGAAAAAGAAAACGGTCCGATTATTTTTTTAAAACCTGCACTTTATACCTTAAGCTAAATACACCAAAATGATTAGAAAAATCAACACAACAATAAGATATGAATAATATAGAGTAGATTCTAAAACATTTCTATAAGATACTGAACAATCTATTGTAGATTCTGAATAAGTTAAAGTAGATACTGGTTAATTTATCATAGATTCTAAATAAATTTAAGTAAATATTGAATCATTCATAGCAGATTCTGAATAAGCTGAAGTAGCTCACCGAATAATTCATAGTAGATTCTGAGTGAGTTACAGTAAATACTGCACCATTCCCAAAAGATTCTGAATATGTTAAAGTAGCTACTAAATAATTCCCTTGTACTCACGGGGCGGTTTGCAGATTATTCCTTTTCCTATACATAATGTTTGCCTGTTTGCAACTGTGGGTGCAGTCCCAGTCCCTCTCTCTTTCTTTCTCCTTTCCTCACTCTGTCTCTTACTCCACTTCTCTGTTTTCATTTGATCTCTCCTCTCCAGTTAATGTGCATTTACCTGCCTTGGCACCGCCCACTGAAACAGGTGCACCACCTATAATTCGTCACATGTGGGACTGGGACTAACTGTTACATTCTTACTTTCATTCATTCGTTCAATCAAGTGTCACATTTTCAAAACTCTTAACAAAATATGTGCAGCATTGGTCAGATTTGGCAATACTATTCACAAATCTATGCAGGCGCAGGTAGAGGAGCAAGTGCAGGTATAGTTGCAGGTGCAGTGAGAGGAGCATGTTCAGATAAAAGATAAGGTTGAGGTGTAAGAATGAAGGGTGGTCGCATTTCAAGGTCTGAGAATGCAGTTGTCAGTGATAAAATGCCTCATGGATGCTGGCTGCAGGTACATCACGGTTGCAGATTGCCAAGGGTGGGTGGGTCAAACCAAGAGGTTTTTTTTCCCAGGTGTATCACCTTGGATGACATCAGATGCTATGGTCATGAAACATGTGGCCTAACCCCGAAGATCGCCGAGATTTTTTGTTTCCGTTTTTGCTCTCATATGTTTCATTAATATTTGTGTAAGGTAAAACTTGTGTACAGTAAAGGGAAAAAAAGATTTTTTCCTGGAATTATTTAGAATGTAAACATCAGATGTGGGCATATAGTTCCCAACCAAGTATTACAGATTTTGTAATGCCAACAATTGCCAATATTTTGAAATATTGTGCACTTTGATTGCGTGTACCTTGTGACCTAAAAACATGTATTATTGTTTGACAGAATAGTTTAAATCAGATAACCAGTGATTTGGTTTGGTTAATGTGTGCAGGGAAATGTGTATTTTATTTTGAATTGAAGTGTTAGTATATATTTAACAATGTGTTTCTGAGAAAAAAAATGAACCATTTGGCCAACTGTGTTTTGTAGGTGTGTGTTTGTGTTACAAAACCAAATTGCTCAGCAAATCCACTCAGCAAAATATAATTGCTGCATACCACCTACTTCAACAAAACTAATTTGCTCAACACCCACACTTCAACAAAATAAAATCATGTGCCATCCCCCATTCCCATTTGTTTGACAAAATGAAATCACCTCTTACCTGCCCATCCCCTGCTCAACAATCTCTCTAGCCACCAACACATTATCTATCTGACAAAATGTAATCTACCACAAACACAGGACATCCTACTCTGAGCTGACACTCACCCACCAAACCATTTCTTCTGTGGTAAACAATCTTTATGCCAGACGCTTGTTGATGGCTACAAACAGCATTTGATCACAATGGAAATGTGTATGTGTATTTCAAGTAAAGTTGCCCCTTATACAGCACACAGTGTGAACAGTGTAAAATTCTTTCACCACATTTAACCCATTCACCTAGTGAAGCAGTGACCAGCCAGCAACTGTGGGATGCGGACTGTTGGGAGAGTACCTTGATCAAGGGTACTTCAATGATGCCATTGTGGTACCTGACATGCAGAGTACGTACTTTACTGTGACTACGCCACCCACTAGCCTGGGTGGCGGAACCCCAGAATTCCACAGTATGAGTAAGTCTAAACCTTCCCTGCAAAGGAACAAGTGACAGGAGGCATGTATATATAAGCGATTCAAGTTTATTACAGATTTGGCCAATACATTTTACAAGATAAAAACAACTGGCTATTGTTCCTCAAAATAAAAAGGTCGGGGCAGCACTAACAGCTCCCATCTCAGGAGGCCCTGGTGGAAGAGAAGTGGAGACAGCAAACCCAACACCACAGGAGCATGCAACCGGCAAGCACTGCACACACAACATCTAAAAATACCCTCTGCAGTATACCACACCTTGTTGGAGGTTACCAACACACACCAAGAAAGTGCCACCCCCCTCTTCCCTGTAGCCCCCAACAGAAGGGAGGAATACCAAGGCATGGATCCAGGCTTATACATAGGCAACCTACACAAGGACAAAGATAGAGAGAGAAAGAACAGCCAGCTCCCAGCACAGATTGAACCAAAGTCCAACTTTAACACAGATTCAAATTAAATTAAAACAGAGGAGCCCAGGACAGACACAAGGACAGCAAAGCAACCAAACAAAAATGAGAAACTTCCAAACAAAACCAATTTTGTGAAATTTGTGAACCAACAAAGAAACAGTGGCTGGCCTGGTCCTTTACACAAGCATTCCTAGAGCATCAAGGTGTAGAGCCCAGTCTAGAGTCACAAATCTAAAAATAAAAGGCAGTCAGTCACCCCTGTGTCCTCCATGAAGAGTGGAACACTGTGGTCTAGTACTCATCCTCCATGACAGGGAAGCCACAGTCCCAATGGCACATGGCGGCAGCAAGAAGAGAGAGGTCTCAACAAGCCAGCTTTTATAACATCCTGCTTGGTAATGTGACCTACCCCATGTGACTCAAGCAGCCACACCAATCAGATCTCCACACTGAATTGCCAGTACAGGTAGCCATAGAACACAAAGTCATGGGTCCCCACAACATTATCAGTCCTGGGATTCAAACACACAACCTTCTGATGCCAGGGTCAATGCCCTAACCACCAGGCCAAACAGATGCCCCAAGTGAAGCAGTGGGATGCCCCTCTAATAGGGAGGGGGTTGCTCATTAGACGTGTGTAGGGCTGGTACCTTGCTCAAGGGTACCATAGTGGTGCCACTGGCAGTTCAGAGATTCCACAATTTGCAGGTCTGGTATGTCTGTATAACCCAAAAGCAATTCTGCAGAAAACTAAAATGAATAATATACAATAGACTAATGCAATTTATTCAGTATATATCCAGTGCAAAAAGCAAGATCCATAAAGACATGGTTGCATGTGTGGGGTGTGTAAGAACTTGCCTGGCCCATACAGATTCTTTACCTCAACTTCATCCAACATTTGGGATGATACGGAACAGACATTGAAAGCCAGACCTTCTCGTCCAGCATCAGTCTTGGACTTCATAAATGCTCTACAGAATAAATGGACACAAATTCACACAAAAACTGTGTGGAATGCCTTTCAAGAATAGTGAAACCTTTTACAGCTGCTAAGGGGAGACCAACTCCATATTAACGTATATGCATTTGAATGCAATGTCATTAAAGTCCCTGTTGGTGTAATGTTCAGGTGTCCCAATACATTTGTCCACATATAGTGTATACAACTGGATGGTGACAGAAACTTGCAATCAAATGGTAGCAGCATACTATTATTAATACTATTACTAATTTTGTTTGTCAGAATGCTTTGTTTTGACAGCTTCACTAAATATTAGACATCAGAAGGCCGGATCAGAGCCATGGTTAAATGGTAATAACCATGCTATTAGATGGGAGTGCAGGAGAGCTGAATGGAAGAGGAACAAGGACAAGTTGCAGGTTTCTTTGGAGCTGCTAAGAGAATGTTGGTGTTGTTATCAAAAATCTGTGAAAGCTGCTAGATGATAATTTTTCTCTAATATTATTGTCACTAACTCTCACAAACACTGCATTCTTTTTAACACACTAAACTCTCCCCTTAATTCTCAGAAACCTGTTCTTTTTAAAACTTCTCTGGAGGCCTGCAATACATTGCTGCACTTCTTTTGGAGAAAGTCATATTCACTATGACTCAAATTTTACCACAGACTGTTGATCCATCAATTTTTATACCCTGTCCGGCTGTGTTGGATCATTATGAGCCAGTTACTCTCTCTTTTTTAGAGCAGCTGGTTATTGGAATGAATCCTTCGGGTTCACTTTTGATTGTATCCCCCCACAACTTATTAAGGAGGCTTTCTCCTCTCTGGGTCACTTTGCATTGTTAATAGTTGCCTTATTTCTGGTGTGGTGCACACTGTTATACAACCCCCTGCTGAAAAAATCAGGTCTAGACCTACTATTCTGTCAACCTTTAGGCTTATCTCAAAGCTTCCTTTTCTGGCTAAACTCCTAGAAGCCATGATTTATGCCCAACTGAAGCCTTTTCTGAATGATCATGCAATTTTAGAAGTGTTCCAATCCGGGTTTAAATCACACCACAGCACAGAATCTGCACTGTTAAAGAGTTCTTTCATTACATTCTTTAAGCAAATGACTCGGGTCCTAGTTTCTAGTTTGGAGCAATCAGTGGGCATTACAGGTCCTGCTCTCCAATGGTTAAGATTTCATTCTTCAGAAAACATTTTTTGTGTCTCTATTGATGATTTTACTTCCATCTCCATGGCACTTCATTGGGGGGTACCATTCTTTGTCCTGTATTATTTTCTTTGTAGCTGCTGCCTCTTGGAGCTATCTTGCCGAAACATAATATTTCTATTCACTATTTTGTAGATGACTGCCAGGTTTATATTCCTCTAAAGCACAATGGTTTGTGTTCTGTCCAGCCTCTCATTGATTGCCTTATAGACATTAAAAAATCCCCTTCTGCTACATCGTCAAAATGGCGTCATTTTAGTGTGAGTAGTGCCTATCATTCTGCACTGCTTTTTCTGGACTTTTTCAATCCGGGTAATTTTTTTGGTCCTGGGGGCAAAAACTTCTTGTTGCTACTACGGTTTCATACTGATTCAAATAGGATGGGAAAGTAGAGAATCTGAACAAAAACTCTGAAAAACACTTTCTAAATCTGGTAAAATAGAAACTGGAACAGCTTCTCCCATCTCCATGCACTTATTATGTTACAATGAATCACCTACATTATGGCAATCTGCACCTGTGCCTCTTTCTACCGCTTCTTTTCCGGACAAGGGCACAGCGTGACACAATGCTCCCATCCTCAAGGCACAGCAGACTGGACCCCACCTCCAAATGTTGGACCCCGAAGAGGCATCAGCTCACCATTCACCTCCTTCGGCATCTCCACAAGGCACTGAGTGTACCAGATCCAAGATGGCAGCTCCAACGTTGTGGTAAGCAATTCATGTTTTTGAAATATGCAGCATCCCTATCCAGTCCATTCTACTGCTACACAAAGACTTTCAGCTCCTCCAACGATTGAAACACACCATTCCACTCTTGCAGCATCTCCTCTGCGAGCGAGACATGGTTGATCCAAGATGGCAGCTCCCATGATGGCTGCAGGGGCAGCAAAACCCAGCGCAACTCCATTTAGTTCAACCCAGACTAATCCAAACTGGATTAACCCAATTTAGCTCACTTTAATCCCGTTTAGCCCAATTCAGCTCAGTTCAAACCAACTTGGCTCAGCCCAACTCTGCTCAACCTAACTCATTTTGATTCAGCCTGGCTTAACTCAGCAAAACACAACTCAACTCATCTGACTCAGCGCCTTCAGTGGTCACGGCTAAACACTCTGTGTCCCTGAGAGAAGCTGCACTGTAGCTCTCCGCCTGTGGCCCCAGCATGCAGCTCTCTCCCCATTGCTCCAACACAGATCTCTCAAGCTGCGGCCCTCACACCTGCCACCCCAGTTCCTGACCCTGCACCGGTCTCTGCACTGGCCACCTCAGCTCCTGACCCTGCACCTGTCTCCAGCCTCACCAATTCCAGTGCTGGTCTCTGCACCGGCCTGAGCGATTTCAGTCCCGGTCTCTTAGACTCCTGTACCAGCCTGCCTCAATATGCCTGATTCAGCTCATGAGTGGCTTGATAATCAGTGGAGGAATTGTGTCAGATGTTTGGAGAGAAGAAAGTGTTAAAATTGTTTGTCTTCATCTTCAGGTGCAGGATTAATAAACTCTACAACAACACAACACTAAGGGCCTATGAGATACATTAGTGCTGTGTTTGCATAATGACAGTCGAAATAATAGCAAAACACATTCTGACTTTTTTTAAAAGAGCACAGATGGAAAATTCTGCAGCGGGAATCAAAGTGTACCACAGCGGTCAGTGTAGATTTCTGTCACAAGTTAAATTGTCCCAACTCCTGCCAACAGCTGAAGGGGTAAATTAAATCTAGGGATGTCCCAATCAGGTTTTTTTGCCCTCGAGTCCGAGTCATTTGATTTTGAGTATCTGCCGATAACGAGTCCCGATCCGATACTTCTATATACTATACTAAGGTGAATGGCAGGTCACTCATTGCGATCATTTGTGCTATCTTGGCTGTGATGTCCTGCGCCTTTGTGCTGTCACTAGACATTGTTTCTCTCCTCTTCAAACTCTCCTGCACCATGAGCAGACTCGTCTTTGGCTGGGTTTCCTGGGTAAACATAGAGGCGGCAGGTGCCCAGTGCACTGCGTCTCGCCGCGTCTCTGATCACAAGTACACCTGTGGGTGATTATTGAAGGGAATTGGAGATCATTGTCTGCTTTGTGTGATTGGAGGAGTGTGTGAGTGTTTGTGTATTTCTCTGCAGCTTACCCACAGACCAGTCTAAAGCCTGATTCATGCTCATGCAAAGGCTAATATGCTCCTACACCGTGCTGTACCATCGGAGCCCGTTTGTGTTCATACTTGCTGGACCGTGCTGCAAAGAAATTCGCCACCAGGACAGCAGGAGGCACGTTTCTAACTTATCGGTCTGAGTTTTGAAGAAACTCTCCACCAGAAAACCAGTTGTGAATCCATGTAGTCTTTCAGAGAGGAGTTGTACAAATGGTCGTATTTCCTCACTTCTTCGGCAAGACGTTCTTCGATCTGCTCCATGTCTTCAAGACTGGGTCAACACTCGCGCTGTTTATATTTTTAAAGGGAAGCGACGTCGTACCGGAAATTACGTTGGGTTCCGAGGCTGACGTCGGCTGACCAATCACAGACGTCCAGCATCCAGCGCAGACGTCGGATGCTTAAAAAATAGAGCTAGACTCCAACCAACGATCCAACCCTAGCGATCCAACTGATCCGACATGCTGGAGCAGTATAAGTATGAATCAGGCTTAAAGCTACGTCCACATGAAGCCAAAAATGGCGATCACTTTTAAAACGATTTGCGTAAAGACGGAACCGGCTCCGAATATAACCGCATCTATACGAAAATGACCGTAAGCGCTGCTGCACATGAAGTATGCGCATGCGTGGATCCCGTTCGGTGCCATTAGTATTGTTGTTGTTGTTGTTATTATGAACCTTTGCGCATGCGCCTTAAGACGGGGGCGGCGCAATGACGCAATCCAGCAAAAAACTTACCCCAAAAAACTTACCCTAACCAGCGTTTTCATATTTATCCACTCTGGGACCCGTTTTCAAATCTTGCCGTTTACAGATGCGTTTCCACCCGCTCCGTGT
This sequence comes from Rhabdalestes septentrionalis, assembly GCA_037832545.1. Classification (NCBI taxonomy): domain Eukaryota; kingdom Metazoa; phylum Chordata; class Actinopteri; order Characiformes; family Alestidae; genus Rhabdalestes; species Rhabdalestes septentrionalis. The sequence goes on along the minus strand of JBBMFX010000030.1, from coordinate 6,116,690 downwards.
GGACGAGAGGTGTTTTAGGACAAATGTTTGTGCGGATAAGCCTGTATACGGCTCTGTGCCTAAGAGTCTATAGTACTCTGGCGAGTGACTGCGGGGTCAAGACGAACCTGACACAACATCGATTTCCTAGCACGTGATTGGATCGGGACATCCCCAATTAAATCAGATTATTATTTTTTTCATGTAGAACAAAACTCAACCAAAACACACCATTAGAAAATTAGTTATTAAAACACTCTATGACACAGTGGCCATTGTTGTCATCCCACACACAAAACAATACCACTGTTATTCCATAACACTAAAACCATGACAATGTTGCAATATTGCTGGTGTGCATTCACGGCACATTATGATCAGCAGTTATGTACTGGGGCACAACATTAGCATTATAGCATTAGCATTATCATTTGTTGGATGACACTGTAAGTGAAAATACATGGACCAGTGCAGCGGAGACACTCCCAGTAGGTCAGATTTTATTCATGAAGCCGTACAGAAAGCAAATACAAACAGAACTTACAATTTACTGTGATGCATGAATGCTTTAGTGAGATTAAACCAAAGAATAATTTTGCAATGGCTGTAATTGAATTTCCATATTGATACATTTTACATTTTTCATTCCACAATTGCAAAATTAGTTGTTTTCCTTTCTTTATAAGTAAACTAAAACTTGCTGTAATGTATCGCATGATACAGATGCAGAACACAGAGGATGAAAAACACTGGAAGGCTGATTGAGGCTGCTGTGTAGGCCTGGTTCATGCCCTGCATGCCTTAATTCCCTATAAATGATCTTGGGACATATTTGTTTATTAGCTGACATATTGAGCCTGATATGTTCAAGCAGGGAAAACACAAAAAATGTACAGGACCATTGACCAGGATTGCTCAATATTGGTAAAAAGGTGGGCCCTAACACATCATATCCCACAGCTTGGTTATTTAGAGCAAAAAAAACCCCACCTAAAATATAAAAGGCAGGGATACTCCTCAACCAAAAATGGTAAACACCCTGAAAAAGTTGTAGTACACGGCGTTGGTCCACTAGGGGGCGCTACTCACCATTCAGGAGGGCATAATGTAGGCCATTTAGAAGGCCGTCACATTCTAATTTAAGGAGGTCAGCCTCCTTCAATCGTTTTTTAAAAACCTAATTACCTTATTTGCCTGAGTACAAAATGTCCATGTGAACAGATCCGAGCTTCAGGGTTTAATGTCATGAGTCAGGTCAGGGTTAGGAGCTGTATTTGTAGGATCTCAAACACATTTTGAGAATTTGTCCGACCAGACTAACAGTTTTTAGTAGTACTCTTTTAAAATATATGCTAAATATATGGGCTTGCATACATGCATGTGTTCCTGACTTTTCCATACCGGGTTATCTGCACTGGCTGGTTTGTGGCGGATTTGGAAACTTCTCCTCCCCATTGTGGAGGGGGTGGGCCGCTCCGTCTCTTTGTGCTTGGAGCTCTGCCATTGTTTGAGATTCCTGACCAGAGTGTCTGGCTGGAAGGGTATCGCTGGTGAATGGGTGAAATCAACTTCATGCAGCACTGCTTTTCCCATGCCTGCACCAAGACTCACCACTCCACAGGGACCAGCAGCTCATTTTTCCCAGCATACTGAGCAGCACACGTGTTTAGCGAGTGTAATAAAGCCCTGCCAATGGATATAGCTCAAGAGTTGAGGAATGCTAGAAGATTCTAGAAGATTTCTGTCATATTACCTCAGAAATCATCTGTCAGTATTTTGCTTGTCTATGTGTATAACAAACATTTGGAATTTTGGGAATAAATGATCTGAAAATAATCAAATTATATGAGATACTGAGGCAATGACTGTGGTTTACAATGGGTTGTTAAGTATTATGGGTTGTTAAGTATTATAGATTACTATTAGACTTCTGATAGACTGTTTATTCTTACAAGTATTGTAGTTCCATAATAGACTACTTTTTCTATTGTGATACAGAGAGACTGTAAAACTGTGCAGTATAGTAATCTATTATATATATAATTTGTATTAATGGGTTATAATAAATTATTTTGTGTATTATATATAATATATTTAAAATACACCATAGAAGTATATATTCCAATTGTTATTTATGTAACGGTGATGTAGGGGTATTTTTCCAAGATAAAAAAGATGATTTTATTATTGAAGGAGTATACAGGATCCATTTCTTTCCATGTCCAACCATTATGTATTTATTTTTCATTTTTGATAATTACAAATGCGGACTTGTGTCTCCAGCATGAACCTTCAACAAACCAACAAACCAACAAACGAAAAAAAAAACTTCTGTGGCCCCTGTGGCCTTTTCTTTTTTATTTTGTTCAACACACCCTGTGTTACAAATGAATGCACAAGTTGTGGCTCATGCAGGCCTGCTTTTTTGGTTTGTAAAAATAACCTCTTAAGTATAGAGTAAAGAAATGTCCTCTCATGCCAAAAGCACAGGACCTAGATGCCCACTCCAACCGCGGGGAAATTGCAAACATGTGTGCTGCAGATCTTTACCGGAGCTCATGTTATTTCTTTCTTAGCGCAGGCATTCTTCGTCTTTATAATGTAGCCAACTTTCATGCAGCTTTCAGGGCCAATGGTGCGTCCATTAATATTTAGCATTCAGTAAGAAATATCTAACATGGAACTGATCCCGATCTGACTCAAACACTGCTCCTCAGTCTAACTGGTGTTCTGCGAGCTTTGCTGAATGGGAACAAAAGTGTGAGGAGTGATGAGTCGGGGAGACGCAGAGGGCAGACGGCCGTCCAGAGCAGAAAGATGAAACATTGAGAGAATGCATGCAATGTTCGGGTTTGGAAATCTCAGTAGCTTTATTCAGGTAAAGAGGTTCATAGTGCTCACATTGTGGCAAATACTGCAAACGTACGTGAACCGTTAGAGGGAGGAATGTCTCTTCCGGCGAGATTCTTTCCCCTTCGAGTTCAAATAATATTTCCTCATGTTGCTCAAATTTCTCAACACTCAACATGGTGCAAATAAACAAAACAGACCTTTTGATTATTATTATTATTATTATTATTATTATTATTATTGTTATTGTTATTATTATTATTATTATTATTATTATAAGTATTCAGGGCTCAAATTTAAAGGAGCTTCTAACCTAACCACCAAAAACAGTGAAACCCCCACCGAAAGAGTGTGACAAAACAATACTAAAAAGGTTTAGAAAGCAAGCAGAAAGAATATTTATTTGGAAACTTTATTTTTGTCTTTTTTTTTTACAAGTTCACCTCAGTAACTCCGAATTGACATTAAATTCAAGCCCTGATTCCTTGAAAAATATTTAACTCTTCTGTTAAAATAAAAAACAACAAAACCAAAAAGCCTTTCGACGTACAATGTCCATCATGGTTTTCCCAACATCGCCCTGCTCGGGCCTTTCAAGCGTCTACTCAGTTCCGTCAGCCAGCTTGAGCATTTGCACAATATTGAAACAAGAAAAACAAGGGAAGTTATCACTTACTGTGATGGTTAGTGTGGACTGTGCATGTTCTTTTTACAGTTTGAATTTTTAGTGGTATACATAGGTTACTGGAAATCGCAATTAGCACCATTACTGTGATTTTAATTTAATGGTTAGCACCTCATCCCGATAGTAGACTAACTAGGAAGCATTGCTGGTGGCCACGGTTTAGATGATGAGGTCCTTGTCAACATCCTCTGCAAGCAAAAACATACAAAAAAGAAGAATCAGTGAAGACGTTTATTCTACAGAAGCAAACCAATAAACTAAAAGCACATCAGGGATGGCCACATACGCTCTTTGATGCCGAAGCAGCTGGCCCACTCCTCCATTGCGATGTACTTATCCTGGTCGGCGTCGCACTGCTCAAAGAAGTTGGTGGTACAGTGTTCCATTGGGATCAGAGGGGCACGCAGGGGAGCCAGCTCAGTGTGGGACAGGAAACTGAAAACACACATGATGCTCAAACACTGAGAATTGAAATATCAGCCACATTTACCTTACTTAGTTTAGTATATA
>JBBMFX010000030.1:6102534-6112566 GCA_037832545.1 Rhabdalestes septentrionalis | reverse complement strand
TATTCTATTGTTTTTCTCAATTTTGCTGCTCTTAACCTTGTACTATCCACTTTCTGCCGTACTAAGCAAATTTCCCACTTGTGGTACTAATAAAGGTTTATCGTATTTTATCTTAGTTCCACAGAACTGTTTTGCAACTTTTTGCGCCTTCTATTACTTGGGTTATTTTTCTACACACATGTCTGCACTGAAGAAGTTGCTTTTAATCTCTTTGTACATGTGCATACTGACAATAAAAGGCATTCTATTCTATTCTATTCTATTCTATTCTATTCTATTCTATTCTATTTTCCTTCAGTAAGCAGGACAGCCAGAAATAAATCTCAGCAACTGCAGAGGACAGTTTGTTCCACTCTTTAAAACAGATGTGCCCTTGAACAAGCAATGGCTAAAGAAAACAGCTGCAAGACAAGCTAACATTTTTTGCAAGCTGTGAGAGAGCTGTGTGTGAGAACATACCCGTCTACGGGGTGCTGGTCCAGCTGGCCGAACTGCCAGTGCACAGGGAAGATGTACATGTTGTAGTTCTTCTCGAAGTCCAGGGCCAGCAGGTCCAGAGAGTGGTCACCAGCCTGCAGTCTCTTCTCGTTCTCGAAGATCTTCTTCACCTGAACAAGGGACATATTTGTTTCAGAGCATAGACGTCACTTTTCTATGTTAAAAATATGTTTTTTTTACAGGTTGCAATTTCGTGGTTTATTGCAGTTCATGCAAGTCACTGTTAAAAATAAAAGGTCTTAAAACTTCTTGTCTTGTGTGTATGATTTTCGGTTTTTCTCTTAAGAACCACCCTCTGAAACGTTCTTTAACTTCTCCAATGGCATCTCTCCAAAAAACCTTTTGGGCATTTTTATTGTTTGGAGTGTATTAAACCTCACTGGAAATAGAACTATGCTGTTTATTGCCTGCAGATTGCAGGCTGGTAATGTACCAGTTTTATTTTTGGTACATTAATAAATGCACCGGACCAAAAGCTTATGGGACTGAAGGCAAAGAGAGAGGTAAAGACAGACCCTCAGCTTCTGCTTCTCATTGAGCATGTTGTTGTCCTCATCGCGCTCATACAGAGTGACCAGCACGTTCTTCAGCCAGTCCCTCATACGCAGGGGGAATTCCTTCAGCTCATTCTCCAGGCAGGCAGGAATGTCTGGAAAACAGGGCCAGCAGAAACCATCAGTGGGTGCAAAAAAAAACAACTCAACAAATAAAGGCATGCACTTTAACACATGCTGTATATAATAAACCTCTCAGCAGACTGTATACCAAACAGACCATCATGGAACTTTGCGAGTTGCCCTTGGTGGTAAATCTATCCTCGAGGAATGACTCGCCCTGAAGCTTACAGTGGTGCTAGAGCTATTAGCTAACTCACTGGTGTCAAAACACGTTTTCCCCGGTTCGGCGGAGGCTCAGGCTCCCTGCTTTGTTTGTTTTGCAGAATGGCTTCAGCCGCAGCAGGAGCTCCATCTGAACCCTTCAGTCCAGAGAGTTGGCCCAGCCCAGGGAGATTTAAAAGGGGATTCTCTCTACTTTGTGGAGTCAAGTAACACGGGCTTGCTTGGGCCTGCCCCATGCTCAGAGTGAGCACGGCCCTGCGAGGGAAGCCTCCAGCCTGGAGCTCATCAATCACTGCAAAGCACTTCAGCTTCACCCTGGCTTTTTTGGCCCACACCATGACTGACTTAAATGTTAAACATCCTCTGCGGCGAACACCCTGCTCTTATTCACTTAATCACATTTTTATTTTATTTTTTACAATTCGCAGAACTCCACTCACATTTGCAGGGTCCGATGTAGTCCATGTGCAGCTTGTGGCCCTTCTTGGTGCCTTCCAGGGTGCACTTGGTGGCGAAGAAGTGGCAGGAGGAGTCGTAGGTCTTGTTGTCAGTGCCACAGACCTATAAAGGGCAAGAAGGCAACTCTAAATGCCACAGGTTCCAGCCTGACAGATTTAGATTGCAATTTGTCAAAGAGGTAGGCACCCCTGGCAACCAAAGGCCCATTTTCGTAGCAACTAACATTTTAAAAACTTACATGCTCAAAGTCTCCGACGGGGGGAGGGCATGTCAGAGGATCCTGGCACACACACATGGGCTGGTTGCTGTCATCTACCTCACACACCTTGCCCTTCTTGCAGTGATGGTTAAGGCAGGGGTCTAGAAAGAGGACATATGACAGTTTTTTTTATTGTAAACTGAGATTTTTTTTTTCTTAACTCCCTCTTTTCTGGTTAAGCGATCCTGCAGGATGTGTGGCACATAAACTTGGTTTTCTAGGACTGTATCCTTGGCAACCCATAATTATAGCAGTCTAGTTTTGACTTATGTGCAGTCTGTCATTTCCAGAGGCTTTAGAAGCCTGCTGCTGTATAATTTACTGATACTAACACAACATGGTGGCACACACAGAAAATAGCAATGGCCGAGTATCATACCCCGATTCAATCCTTCTAAAGTAAAGCCTTTTAAAGCTGTCCTCCGAACAAAGGCAAACCCTCTATTCCTTACATGGTGTGCTGGGGCCCATATTATATCATTTTATCAGTTTGATGTAGAATGTAGTCATTATTGAACATTCTAAACACACCAGTTACGCCTCTGTCCATGGAAACACTGCATGGAACCTTTTGAATTCCTTGATTTGTGATGGTAGATAAAGCCCCAGTTAGGAGAGAACTTTGTGTATAAAGGCACAGTACCAAAAGCAGTGTGTGGAGTAAAACATTCAAAAGCTGTCATATAAAATGAACTATGACATGTTAGATAAGAGGCCTTTGACAAACCCTTTTTGTAAATAATATTTGAACATACTCTCTGAAACCTCTGCAGGATCCTCCTCAGCCTCAATGGCCTCATCAAACTCTCCGGTCTCCACTTGGACTGGGTTGGCACCCATTTCTGCCTCCTTGGTGAGGAGAAAGCAAAAAGCTATTGAAACAGCATAGATTGCCCATGGTGTTTGCTCACGGCACATGCTACAAAATATCATTAGACAATGTTAAATGGAAAGCAGTGAGTGTGGATGTCCTACACCTTTGTTTATGCATGCATGTTTACTTATAACTTGAGGCTGTGCATGTGCACCCAAAATACTGCTGTCTTTTAGAGGAAAGAATATTCTCTGTGGGGGAGTCTAAGACTTTAGAGGAAACGCCCTGCGTGTCTTATTAGATCCGTAAGTAATTCCTCTAAGACTAATTTATACACAAATTGAATGGGTCTTACCTCCTCAACAACTGGCTCCTCCTCTGCCTGCAAATTAAATGGATCAAAAGAAATATCACTTGCTTGTAAACTGTTTCGGCATGATTAGATGCTTACTATTGTCTGCATCCGTTTTTTGCTGACTTCAGCCGCCAAAGGAGTAGAAACTTGGGTCAATTTAATTAGCTTAAACAAACAAAGCTGCTTGTAAAACTACTGCATCATCATGTTTGCTTTTATCAAATTGTCCAAACACACACACATACCCTCATGCACATACACACAAACTGTATATGCAGGTGGCAACAGAGGTATAAAGAGACACACGTGTGCTCAGGGAACGTTGTGAACTTACTGGAGCAGCCAGGGCCTTTCCAGCCAGGCACAAAAGGAAGACAATCCACACCCTCATGTTGGGATTCCGCCTGCAATGAAACAAACCAAATAAACAAACTTCCCATATAACTCACCCCATATAACTCACAAAGCAGTCATGCCTGTATGTCTAGGAGTTGCATTCTGATATCTACATGTACATGGGTCAGTGAAGTGAATGCTGGTGTGTGGTTCTTCATATGAATTGCTGTCATTAACCAGCTTCATAACTCATTTATTTGGTGTTTTGTCATTACCTTACACTAACTGTATGATCATTTTATGAAAAATTGACCTATAGAATTTCCAAAAAAGCACACGTTACTTTTGAGATATGAGATATGCGTTACAGAAGAGGATTTGTTCTATTTGAGGTATTTTTTTAAACAGACTGCCATCTAAAATTACCACCCATTTCAGAACCTTCCACTTGATGGCTATTCATGCGTCCATGCAGCACTTTAAAGAGACTGGTTGGGTAACAACCTAAATGTAGTACACATATAATTCCTGCACAGCTAAGAGCATTGAACCTTTCAGGGTGAGAAATAGTTACAAGGCTGAAAAGTTTCCTAGTTCTAACAAACGGTCCTGTTTTTAAAAATCATTATACAATAAACCTGGAAGTAAAGTAACCATTGTGTGTTTGCCAACTAAACAGTCTGTGCTTGACCAGGTTGCAGTTAGTCAAATCTAATTTTACACTTTAGGACTGTGTATAGCAGTTGTGTGTGAATGGTCCTCCTGGATGTACACTTCTGTTTTTTTCTGTTAATGCATTATAGACTAGTCGATTGTTTCTTACTATGCTTACGTTTTTACTTTTCTACAACTAGAAAATCCTTTTTCTGATTCCCACTGTGATCTACTGTGATTGTTATCTCTCCTTAAATACGGAATTATGGTTTGTAATTCCACAGTTATTGAAGTTTTGGATTGGAGGATAGAAGCGATGTAGCAGCAACGAGAGGGATAATCTAGCCATTTATCAACCCTCAAAACAAGCCTGAGATATGATGTGTTTCCAGAAGCTGAGGCTTGAAACCTGGTTGCTGTTATAATACCCCATTCCTGCCCTGGTCTGTTTGTGCTGTGAAATCAATCACACCTCAAATTTCACACTTGTAGTGGCTTTTGAGGGACAGGATAACAGCTAGCATTTTCCCATCAGACCTGTCATGTATAGTCTTGACTTGGCGGCCCACCGCACGCCCAGCAGTGAGCCTGCTCCACACTCGCATCTACAGGGAGGCCAGGTGCAGCAGCTGATTGTGAAAACTGCTCTGAATGTTTTTGTACTGCTGGAGTGCTTCTATCTGCCTTTGCCTCAGAGGGTCCCTCCAAGAGACGCTGCAAACTGCACTTCCCTGCTGGTCGATAAGGCTCTGTGACGGAATGTACACTCCTCTGCCCTCTTTTACCAGCCCAGCTTAGTCTCCTTTCTTCTCCAGCACATATTTTCCCTCCTGCTCGGAGCCTTCACAAACACTGGCAGTCTTTGTTTATGGCTGGATGTTTAAAGAAGCCACGAGCCTGCTGTCATTTCAGTGATGGTATCAAGTGACTGGCGCTACATGTCTAAAACACAATGTAAATGAAAACCAGCTGCTCCTTGTTTTGCACACATGACTGCTGGGGAAACACAATGAGATGTCCTGCCATTTATGCACATTAAACAAAGGCTCGCCTTTAAATGAAGCGACTGAGATGGGACCAGTGTGTATGTGTCTGAGACAGTAAGAATCAAGTGTCAACACTACTCAGTGCGAACAAGAGAAGCATTCACTGGCAACCGGACTTCATTCTGAAGGCTGCAAGGCTGTACAGTAGGACAGCATCGTGATTTTAATGCTGTGGAAGCTCTTATGTGACGAGCACCACAATTATTCGCCACTCCTCAAGCTGTGATGGATGTGTTATCACATGATTGAATATGGAGAGGGATTATTGCGCTTTATCTGGACGTTCATAATTGGCCCAGCTGTGGCGTTCTTGGGGGGATTTATAGGCTCCTTGAAAGCACTGACCCATGAACAATTTGCCCAGCAACTAACTGAAAAACTCTCTTGGCTCCCGGCCACATTTTGGGATGGAGGGATTCTTGTGGCGCTAACAAAGAGCTCATAGCGCTCCCCACATTCTTCAGCACGAATGTATCAGACCAGATTCTTGACGTGAATCCAGCATTGTTTGGATTGTGATATGACGAATGCCACATATAATGGTGCAATGATAAAATTCTTTAGGCTGTGCTACTGCAATGGTCCTTGGAAAATCTTTGAATCTCTACATCATAGAGGTTTATTAAAGTTCTATAATATAGTAAAAGGCTCTTGAGGGAACCAGAGGTGTTTCTTCTCAAGCACCTTTATTGTTAAGAGTGCAGTTTGAAGGTTCAGCTCACGAGTTACTTGGAACTGAACAATTGGCAGACATATTCACATGCTGTTATGATTCTCTCGTTTAGAGGGAGTGTCACTACGCTGCATGTGAGATGATGAATATTGTGCCTAGACCAGTCCTGTAGCTGCAGATGCTCGCTGCTCTGTTGATGTGGCACAAGTCTTTGAGTTGCTGGGGGAGATTTGCCAAACTGGGTTGGGTTGCTGGCACACCAGATCAGCCAAGCCCATGACAAGATCAGGCCTGGCCTCTTCCTCTTATCTCTTTTCACTAAAAATGGAAAAAAGAGCTAGTGCACAGGATCGAATGTCAGGCAGACAGTCGTCAGCTCTGATGGATTTTTAGATGTGGAAAAATACAGAAGCCCCGGCTTGCCCTGCCAAAAGTAGACATCTCTAAACGTGGCACACAAGAAAGCTTCTCTCCAGCTGCTCAGTGAGCGGAAAAAGGTGTCATTTCTCCTGGAGAGGAGGTCTGTTTAGGCAGACAAGTTAAAACGTTGGCAAGAGAGCGACGGAAATGACTTAGGATCATCTCCTGTGTTTAGCCTGGAGAGGTCACTCCGTTCCATTAGAGAGATTCTTCCACATATTTGCATGTTATTTCTTTTCCTCAAAGAGGCACAAGGCTGTTAGCTGGGTGGACTTTGCTGACGTAACAGCAAAACAAGCTGTTTTATTTGGAAAGTCACACTCATAATCAAACAGGCCCGAAATTAGTCGACGGCAGCCTCATAAAGGCCGTCTTTTTCACTTGCTATTTGATTTAGGGGTTAGCCAGGCAAGCAAGCTCTGGGGCGTCAACAGGGAGGAAAACAGAAACACACAGCCCTGCTTTTGCTTTTTTCAGGCAAAGGATTCAAGAATTCTTTCTGCTTTTCTGGGGTGACATAACAGGTGGCTTAGAGACTGGAAAAACAGAGGGCCTGCAACACTGCAGCCACAAATACCTGCAACCACTTTTTTCCATTGAGGTTGCTGCATCCAGATATGTGTATAATGGGTCTATAACTATTCTCAGAACTGTCCAACACATCTAGAAAAATCGAGAAATCTTGCATGACTGGAACTGGCAAGATTCATCCTGTCCTGTAGCCTTGAAGGTAAACGCTAAGCACCATAATCAGTGCCCAAACCCATTCCCATTGATTTATGGGGCAGGAAGCCACTTGGCACAAAAAAAGTAAACTTTTGCGTGAGCCACCTGTCCATTACCACGCAATTACTCCCCTGGGTTTGAGCAGCATTCAGCACGGAGCAAAAAGACAGGTCCCATCTCGTCACACGAGAATAAACAAGGAATGTGCCAGCAGGGCAGCCACATGGGAATGAAATGATCCAAAAAATACAGTCAACTTTCAAACTGCCATAAAAAGCATGCTGGGTGTTCTGTCCACAAACACCCAAGGTGTGTTGGTCATAGGCATAGGCTTTGATGGTCTGCGGTCTGCAGGAAATGAGCATTTCTCTCACCACATAATCTCAAACCCTTTCGCTCCCGTTTTAAACTTTGGAAGGCCCCACAGGTATTTCATTATAGAGAGAAGCATTGGGATAATGAAGTCGCCACATTGTGAAATCCCATCCACTGCTGTAAAGGATGCCATTGAGACGCCTGAAGGGAGCTCGAACGTGAACAAAAGAGAATCAAAGCAGAGTGGTGGAATCTGTGTAACCTGAGTTTGTAGTCACCTGACCATTCAAAGCCCTCCTGCCCATCCCCCTCCGTGCACTGACTAAAAGCTGTGTGTGATTACTCTGTTCCATCTCCATCCTGTTCCACACGACAGGACAAAAGAACAACAGCTGTCTGTAGAAATGGAACATTTACTTTGGAACCATACCAACTGAGCCTTTAAACTTTGTGAATATTTCAGGATTTTATTTGGAGTTATATTTTTGCTTCTGCTCTAGGATATTTGTTTGGAAAAGAATCCACTTTCTACTGTTCCATTACAGTCATTAATGTAAACGTTTTTTCTTCTTTTTGTGTTCTTTATGCTTTATTTGCGATTAGTTCTGTTGTTCGTGATTGGTTCGCGAGGATTATCATTTTATTTTAGCCCGAAGTATCTAAAAAGAAGAGAACTTTATTAGCTATGTTGATAGATTCATACCTAAGTAGATTTTGATATATATTTTTTATTTCACTGCAGTTCATGCTGGTGTGCTCATAATTGTGAAATTCAGTCCATATTCAGTTAACTATTAAGTGTAGTGTTTCTATAAGGGGAAACAAGGAGTTTGACCCTCCTATCCAGGTTGAAGCTGTTGATGAAAGGGGTCAGAAATTGGATTAAAATCAGAGTGGTACTATTCCAGATTCTTGTTTGGCGTCTTTAAACCCATACCTCAACAAGTCTCCTCACCCGCACCCAGCCTTCCATTGCAGCCCTTAGGGTCTTTTTCCACCCTGGCTGAAGCTGTTTTCCTCTGTGTACTGTTACTTAACATTTTGCAGCTCAAGGGCAAACTTAACATCTTGGTTCACATGTCAGTGTCACCCAGATGGAGGTCGGATGGCATGTGGGCAAACAACCCCAAAAGGTTTTGTCACTCCTGGGATGTGTGGAGACTTATGCAACTTTTAAAACATGTTTAAGTAAAGGCATCATTGTTATAACAGACTGAATAATCTTTTCAACCAACCATATTATTAAAAAAAAAGAACAACGGGGGAGAAAAAAGGAAATGATATTTATGAAATCTTTCAGTCTGCTCTCCATAAACGACTCAGCAGGCAACACAACATTTAAAACTCACATCATGTTTTCTCCCAAATAAGTAAATAAATAATTAGGCGTCCCCAGACTAAACAGCGTGGAACGTGACTGTGTGGTTTTTTTTTCTTCGGCACTTGCCAGCTGTCTTTATCAAACTATCCGGCAGATGTGGAAACACAGTGCGTTCTCACGAAGTTCTTGTCTGTCAAGAGAATAGACATCTGTACAATCTTAATGCGCACCCCGACAGCTGGTGAGAACCGCTATGGCAACTCGCATTCCTTTTGATGGGAGTAAGTAGGAGGGGAGGGAAGTGTGTGAAAATGGACCCTCTCTCTATCTCTCTCTCTTTCTCTCTCTCTCTCTCTCTGTCAGGGTCTGTGGCTCGACCCCCCCTCCCCCACCCCTGAGTCCCACTCCTCTGTTGCCTATGTGGCACAATACTTTTAACACTGTGCTGAAATTGAAAGCCATTGTTATACTTAGGTGTGCTTTGCATGGGAAAAACACATGAAAAGCCTCAGCAGCTAGCTTTGTAAATGAGTTCAGGTTTTCTTGATGCATTTTACAATGGGCATACATATATATACAATTTTTTTTTTTTAGATAAACAAATAAACTCTTTCACACTTAGTCCACGGAAGCTATGAACAAATAAGAGTCAAGGAAATTATTTCTGGCAAACTTAGTTTAGTGATCTGTGCAAGTGTCTTTAAAGACGTGTCACTAAACATCCAAAGTCAGTGATATACAATAAATGACAAAAAAGAAAGAGGATCAGAGGTTGAGGTGGAGGTGAAGTTTGGAGAGAATTGAAGATGTGGTGCAGTATTCTTACCTTCTGTTCAGCAAGCTGAGAAGCCAAAGTGAGAAGTCAGCTGGTGCGGGGGTCTGGAACTATCTAACAGCAACAGAAGTTCACACAGAAGACATTTGCAGTGGGCAGGCTCAGTCAAACCCCCCTCGCTCCACTGGAGTGGGACGTCTCACAGTTAACTCTATGTATCCAGCTAAAGGTTTGTGTATAACATCAAATCCATGTATATATACACACACACACACATATATGTACATATACATACGTTAAATAATGCTATTTACACTATTTGCACCATATGCTATACCTTTTATATATACAGTATACACATTCAAACCTTTAAAAACATTTTTTAAAATGCTATACGCTGTGTTTAAACAATTGTTGCTGCCAAAACACAGGGTGGAGTGGGTTGGATCTCCAAAATAGTAACTTTCAATGAAAGACAAAACATTCTTTACTTTCAATGTAAAGTAACATGATAAGATTCAATTCCTATCAATTTTGGATTG
>JBBMFX010000030.1:6079225-6093026 GCA_037832545.1 Rhabdalestes septentrionalis | reverse complement strand
AGAGGCTAACGAGGGAACTAAGGGACTGAGGAAAAAGTGACAAAAGTAAAGGGACGTAAACTAAAATTCAGGGGAAAGGGAACGGGACGGCCGGACCGAGGATGGGGCGGTCGTCACACACACCATGTAATTAATTAGATTAACATTTTTAATCGCTTGACAGCACTAATATATATATATATATATAAATGTATTTTAAAGTATTGTATTTTGCATGTACATTTGTATATATTTTACATGTACATATAAGCATGTATATTTTACTCCGGAAAAAAATCAGCTTTTGAACTACTTAGTCTACCTCAATGTGCATTAAATGCATTCTTCAGTTAGTTCCTAATTTGCTTGTGATTGACTACAGCATGACACATAACGTCAGAGGTTTATGACATTAATTAATATTATGATGTATTGCACTTACACCTTTAGCCTTATTGATGCTTTCTCTGCCCATTGTGGCATTAACACTAATTACCGCTAAAATGAGAACTGGTTTACTTCTGCCAGTTCTTGGTGTGTGCTACATTACCAAGGCTGTCTCACAAAGTAATTAGAATAATAGCACCAATTATCTCCCAGTAAATAGCCAGGGTTTTAAACTGCTGTCCATTTAAAGAGCATAAGGACAAGTGCTAGCAGCTCAGGTTGGTTGCTTTAGAAATTTCTTTATTTCTCTTTGTTATTGTCTTTTTTTGGTATTTGCTTGGAACTCAAGATACGTATTCATTAGATATTTTAGCCATGCACTTAGCCTTTATTATAGCTGTAGAGCAGGGAGTTCCATTGACAGGGAGCCACTGGCTTCTTTCCCACAGCTCGATTCATGAAATTGAGGGCTTCTGATTTATCTACTCTGATGCAGTCGTGCAGCTGTGATTATGCTTGCCTCAAACTGATCATTTCAGAAAACTGTGTACCAAGCAGAAACAGACACATGTCATTTGGGGGAACCTTTTGCACCCTGTAAACACATTTTCTCATCTAAGCTTTTTGTCCAAAGCCTGTTTGTCTCTCTCCCCCGTCATCACAACATCTCTATCTTTTGATTGAGTCACATATTTTAGTTTTTGCTTCTGGCTTGTTTTCTTTGAGAGGCAGCTGAAATAGGCTGTGCCTTAATATGTTTACGGAATGGTTATTCATATGATATGGCAGAACATTGTGGACCAAGGTTGTATTGTCACAGTCAGAATCTCATTTCTAAAATGGTAATTTACTATTATTCGACAAGGTACATTTTTAAATGAAGGAGAAGCTGTGGTGAACAAACTTAATTGTCAATAGATATAAAATTTGTGGCAGATAGATATAGATATAGATATATAACATCAAGATTCTTAATTTTCCTCATATTAAAATGTTTCACTTTAATCAGGTTTGATAAGTAAAAAAAAAAAAATTTAAGTACTTGAAATGAATTAACAGAACCGGCAGTGCCACAATTCTGTCAAAAACTATAATCACAGTGATATTTACTCAGCAATTCAGAGACTGTTCTGCATGAATTATAATATGTTATAATTTTGTAATATATCATACAGTTAATCAGTGTCCTAATTGGTTTTCCTCATTAGTAAAGTACTATATATATCTTCAATAAGCTCTGAAAACCAAAACTGTGATGCTGGTTACCATTATAACAATAAATACCATGTTCCCCAATCCTACTTTGTTTATTGTATTGCTCTATTCATTCTACTTAAATCTCAGTGGAACTGTAAATATTACATTTGATATTTCTTTATTATGCTTCTGCTTATTTTTTTTATTTTTTTATTTTTTGTATTTGCTTACAATGTCTTTATAGCCATGCTTTAAAAAGCCACTGTAATGGTAATGTATCGTTTACCATTTAAAAACATCTAAACCTGTCTTTCACAGCATTTTGAGCCACTTTATTAGATACATTTGCCTTGTATCTGCACTCATTGTCCATTTTACCAGATCCACGTATAGTACAAATGCACTTTCTTGTATTATAATCGAAGAAAGTAGTCCATCTGTTTCTCTGTGTCATTTGTGTGCCAAATGTACCCCATCAGTGGTCACAGTGAGGTGGACAGTGGGCTATTATCATGTCAGTGTCACTACTGTACTGAGAACAGCCAATCAAAAGTGTCCAACCAACCGTGCGCCTTTAAGGTAAACGGATCTGGTGAAATGGAGAGTGTAGATTCTAGGTAGGTCTTAAAGAAGTGGATCTCCATTATGTTTGTGTTTTGTATTTACAATTGTGAGGCTCACCTAACGTCTGAATCTCATTTCAGTCTGAAGAATATGCCATCTAGCTGTTGCCTCAATCATAGCCACACACATTAAGACATTAGTCTATTATTTTTATTAATGGGGCATGTGATGGTGAGTCATGCTGTTGTATTGATCCCCGCACTGGAACAGAACGTACTCCCTCGAACACTCATTTACTTTAAAGAATTTTGCCTGTTTGACCGACAGTGTGATTCGCTGTGTGACCTCAGTTGTTTATTGATGCTCATCAGTGTCATTATGCTTTCATATATGCAGCCCATAGAGGTTTCAGAATGCTTTCAGACATACACTTTTGGTCTTGCATGACCTTAGTCTTGAAACCCTGGAGTAATAGCAGCTGTTTGTGGCATTTGAGTGCTTTTCATAAAGCTAAACTTCCAAAGAGAGTTGCTTAGTACTGCATTAAGCCTTTGAAGTAAGCAATTAGAAAAATAGAAATTACTTCTATCAGTGATTGCAGAGAGGTTTCAGAGATTCAATGTACTTAATCCATATTCTGACAGTGATGAGGTCCTTATCTAAGGCTCCGACTGGCTCTCATTTCAGCAGTGATTTAGCTGAACGTAATAGGTTAGTTGGCCATCCTCGTTGGTGCTTTTGTCCCCGGTCTGCTCCGAGGAGAGGCTTGGCGGAGCGTGCCTTTCAATCGCCTTGTTATTAAATTATCTCACGGCTGTGGCCCTGCGACTCGAGAGCTTTCAAAGTGTCAGAGACTCAAATTAGACTGGCCTTTCTCCAACTCCAATTTGCTATGTGTCAGAACTGACAGCACTTTAAAGCAAGAGATTGGTATAGGCAGGAGTCTCAACACGAACAACCTAGCTTTGACCCAGAACCGTAGCTGCAGCACAGCTGCACTGACTGCCAATAAGCCAAGAGTGCAGCGCACGTCCCCTGGCTCTTGATTGATAATACATAAGCTCTGGGCTTTATAAGGCACTGTTTTGACTAATTATGTATAGAACTGTATCAGTACATGCATCAGCTCTGAAGTGGATCAATTATTGCAGTAATGATCATGTTCTCACAATGTTCCTTCATGTGCCATAGGGGAATTTTTACCTTTTAAGCTCAGACACAAGCTGCTGGTGAAACCTCTTTTCTCACATGAACTGCGTATAGCTTTTAGTGGAGGTGCATGGATCACTGTTGGTGTAACTGGATAAAAGCGGAAATACTATATGCCCAACAGTTTGTAGGTCCTTTTTCATCCTCTTTTTCATTTACTGTAACCCCCCTTCTATCCCATTTTTATGTGGATCAGGAGTCACAGATTCAGTCACATGTGGATTTTTTCTGAGAACCTCACTGATAGTTTTACGTGGAAATATCCACAACAGATATTCTCTACTTTTCGAGGCGTAATTTTTTTGTTATGCATTACTTCTAAATTAGGATGAAAAAATTACTTATTTTGTAACACAAATAGTAATCCAAATATACATTCAACTAAATATAAATCAGTGTACTGGGTGGCACTGCCACAGTCAGACGCCTTTAAGACCGCTCCGTTCAGACTGTGTTATGTTTTAGTTTTTTATTTATCAATTGTTTATCATTTCTACTTTAGCATGTGTGAGAGAATTACATATTTTAAATCCAAACCTAGTTATTGTTTATAATGTTTGCACAGTCAAAAGGAGCTGATCAGGATACATTTCACTGTGATGAGTAAAGAATATTGAATCTTGAGTTATTGGCGGCAGCCTTCCTGTTCTCCTGTTTTCATTTTATATGTCTAAAAGCTGTAAGATGCTGCCCAAACGCCCTGCACCTCCGGGCAATGCACCGAAAACAGAAGAAGATTGCACTCCTGGATATGCTCTGGGAAGGAAAAAGTTATGCTGCTGTAACACGACTCATCTTGTGTGTTTCTTGTTTTTCATTTTGTTCTTCTTACACCCCAGGAGTTTTATTTAATTCAAATTAAATTAGAGGAGGCTGTTGAGCTCATTCGCCTTCCAATGTCTGCTTTAACCAGCAGGGCTCTACAATACAGTCATCTTCCTGAAGAACCCTAAATAAGATGAACAGTAAAGTATTGATGTAAAGTTTATTGGTGATTACCCCTACATTAACTGTATTTTCATTACTAAGAATTACACTAACTTATTTCTGGATTTACCTGTTTATACCAAAGAAAACAATGGAAAACACCAAAGAAAATGCCTGTGCATGAATTACAATAACATTTTTGGGAGCAAATTTGGGACATGGTAGGGTTTGCATGATAAAAATAGGCATTTTTAGGCTTTTTTTTCCCGAAACAAACAATGCGGTTTTTCAATGCAATTCAGTTTTATTTATAAAGCCCTTTTTTACAACCAGTCAGTGAGAAAGCAGCTTCACAGGGTACAGGTACAAATACAAATTGTCTTTATTTGTCACATGCATAGTCATACAAGTACAACCAACAGTGAAATGATTTCTCTGCATTTAACCCATTCACTAAGTGAAGCAGGGGGCTGCCACCATTGAGGCAGTCCGAGCTCCTAGTACATCACCAAAGGTGACCGAGGCAAGGAAAAACTCCCTCAGCTGGAGGAAGAAACCTCAGGAGGAACCAAGACTCAAAAGAGGAACGACACGGATAGAGAGGAATGACAATCTTAATGATGAGAGATTAACAAGATTATAGACAGAGTTCTATGTGTAACAGAGTTGGTTTTATTTAGTGTCCAGAGAGGTAATATTGTTGGAAGTGAAACTGAGAGACCATAGTCAATAAACATCAGGATCAGGAGCAACAATCTCCACCGGAGGTTTAGGCAGCAGTGTCCCCTGCTTGGGGAAGGGCCTGAGTGGGGCCGGGAACATTTTACACGGGTGCTCTTGGAACCTAACCCCCACGAAAAGCAGGGAATTACTGTATTCTGGAATCAAGAGTATAAATATGAAAATCTTCCCCTTTGTGCAGCAGTTACAGCCTCTGCTGTTTTGAAAAGGTTTACACTATAAGTTGAAATGTTGCTGTGAGGATTTGATTGCAGTTAAATGGTTATTTTGCAGGACAAGCACCACTCTGACTAAATTTAAACCCTTTGCCAGTGTTCCACAGGCCAGTGCTGAGGGGCTTTATACCCGTCTAGCAGATGCTTGGCATTGAGCACGTGGCTTTAGACTCATGTGTCGCTGTGCCACACTCTATTAGCAGTGCTTGTTGGTGGAAGCAAACAAATATCTATGTCAGCAGTGAGTGCACCTTAAAGTAGCTGAAAAGATATGTCTCCAAACATTTGAGCAAAAAATGTATTTACAGTAAATCTGTGATTTCCTGATTTATCTATATAATTCAAACTATTTCATTTGTTGTTTGGGCCTAGAATTGAAGTCTTTTTACTGTACTTTTTTTACTGAGGCTTGGTCTAAGAAACTGGCCCATAAGATAACATTCGGACATGCCGTTTTGCCCTTTTCGCACTCAGCGGAGTTGTCAAATTTGCAACACAGACAACTCTAATCCGTGCTTTGCTGGGACTGCCGATATAAAAATAGCTGGAACGGATCTCATTAATCTAGAAGTACCACAATTGGCAGAGATCTCTCACTCCCCCCTTCTCCCTGGCAGATCGAAAAAAAGATGTGCTGACTTCACACAGTGCACAGTGACACGACAAGGTTAGCCAAGCTGTGAAATGTGGACGAGGCGAACTTGGCGATACCCAGCGCCATGAGCGATGTCCCACTAATAAGTAGTTGGAGAGTTGGGCCCATCCAGTCAAAAGCGATCTGATCTCTTTTTATTGAAAATCCCACTGTTGAAATTGTTTTTTTGTTTTTTTTTAGTTTGTTTGTTTGTTTGTTTTCAACAGTTGGAACCAGAATAAAACAACAGACCCTGGCACGCCACTGAGCACACGCAGTGCATCTGTGTCTGCTTTCTGAACTGGCTGCGAAAACGGCAGAGCAGAGACAGGAGAGAAAAAGCAGATAAGGCAGTGAGAGACCCAGCTGCTGTCTGAGTTGCAAAAACCAAGAAGCCGAAAGCAGACTGAAGGTCCTTTGAATGTGAAATGTGCGACAGATCACAGCTCGCTGATAAAATGTAGATAGACAGCTATGGATAAAAGGAAGCTCCGTCACACCGTCCTGTTAAGCATGCCATCGTGAGCAGTTTGCAGGCTGATTATGGAGGCAGCAGAGACAAAAGAGGTTTCAGAGTGTTCTCCATCGCTTGAGAGGAATTCAGACCCGTGTGGATTAGACATAAATGTGGATCTCCTACGTCATCTTGTTTGAGGGAATGATATTTGATGAAAAGGCCTGATTTATAGAGAGGAGAGCTCTCCAGATTCTCTCCTGGTTTGTTGTGGTCAGTAACACATTTCCCTCTCACGCTCTCGAGCAATATTGTATGCGGTGGCCGTCCTAATGCTTCAGTTACATCTGTTGGCCTTCACTTTCACCTAAAACTCTTGATTATTCTGTTTGGTCTCGCCCTCCGGGGAGATTCTATCACCTGGCTCCACTTTGTAGTGCCTCTTGTGCCATGAACAAATCTTCAAAGTGTCTGACACTTTGGACTTGACGACCATTTGTCATTTCTGAGCCCACAAGCATAAAATTTAACCTCAAGATCCACTTACACAACAAAATAAAAAAGCTTCAAGCAGGCTGATGAATTAGCTCTCGGTGCCTTAGAGTGGTTCGCTACACATCGCATAAAAGATTGACCTTCCTTTCCCCTTCGAGGTTAATTTGACAGATTCTCTGAAATCGAACATGGCCGATGGAGTAACGGTTCAAAGCGCCTTTTATCAGCCACGCTTAATGTGTGTTGGCTTGACGAGTCTCTTACAGTCTCTCCCAAAGCAATTGCAAGTGACAGCTAATGTGTAAGAGGCAGTGTGCGTCCATGTGTGTCATGAGTGTAGTTGCGATGGAAGAGATTAAAGAGTTGGTTGTTCTGCAGGTACTCCAGCTGTGCACAGTGAGAGCAATGACAGGACAAGCATCGTATTTGAGTTGGGAACTCCAATATTACTCCTATAGTTACAGATGAGAATGACTCATTCCCAGCAACCTGCCCCAAGCAGACATGAAAAATGGTTACCTGTTGAACTGGCTTGGCTTGCCACTCACTGCACACATAGCATGCACTCTCACTCATGTCCACTCTCGCTCAAATTCCAGATTTCAAAGACTCACTCTTTTAACTCACATAATGGTTAAATAGTAGTTACTGGTCTGTTCATACCATCTCTTTCCCTATTATTGTACGTTTTTGAAAACCACAGAACTGATGTCACCCAAATTGTTTATCAAAACAATTTCACTCTCTTTAAGCTTCGACACAAATAGGCCTGTTATTATTATTTTTTAAGAGTTGACACTTTTTACAATCATATATTTCTGCTAGCAAACAGAATGTGAATTTTGTTGGTTTACATTCATCAGGGTGAGGCAAACAAACGTAAATGAAATTTTAAAAAAGACAGGAAACACCAATTATAGAGGGTTTTTATAATGGGTCTCATAAAAAAAAAACCAAAAGACATCTGACTGGTTATAACAGTGCTTTGAAGGGCAGCAGTGAGTGATGTTTATTTATTTGAGCTTTATCTGTGGTCATTTGAAGCTACCGCTGAGAACTAACATAGACCATCAACTGGCCACTTTAAGCTTGCAAATATACCATTAACATTAACATTTATTAGAGCATGTGCATGCAGGTAGGTTACTAATGGCTGTCTCATACAAGTGAAGAAGTAAAAAATAAAGAAACTGACCACATTAACTTTTTCTTTTCTTTGTCCCAGTGAAAAAAGTCAAAGAGATCCGCAAAAAGAATGAAAACAAAATAAATTAAAAACATTTATTTGAAAATAATAAATTCCATGCAATATGGATTAATCGCCAGTGGGGATAAGACTGCACCAAATCCAGCAAATGAGGCGAGAAAGATATTCATTTATTTTGCCTTTTAGAGATAAAAAAGAAAAGCAAAAAGCATCTAATAGGAGTCTCGGTCCAATAGGGGATTCGCTGTGGGCTGTGGTTCGGCCTGCATTGTTAAAAAGTTTGGGAAATGCAGGGAGAAGTGTAGGGAGTTCAGTCAAACTTGCTCATTAATATGGTAGGTCAGGCCTCTTTTTCTTGAATACACATGGTTTTGGACATGTTTTTGCATATCAGTATCATGGTTGTGATTCAGAAATTGCTAGATGTTTAACACAAGCCTAGTATTTTACCAAAAACATTTTAGGCTGTATACTTAAGTTAGTTAAAACAGTGTGAAAATAGGGAAGTTTTCTCTCTGTAGCTGACCCGTTCACTAAGAGAAACAGTGGGCAGCAACTGGTGCGGAGCCTGGGGAGCAGTGTGTTCTAGGGTTGCTCTAGGGTACCTTAGTGTTGCCATTGGCGGTTGGGGGATTCGAACCCACAGCTTCGGATAACATGGGCAACTCCCTAACCACCAGGCCTCAAGCTGCAATGTCAAAAAGAGAATAATACTAGTTTAAGGGATTCACCAGTCAATGAAACCATGAGGTCATGTTGCCCTTCTGCTCTGTGTCCGCAGGTGCGCTGGCCATTCTGATTCCAGAGCTGGACCTGGTGATCTCCTTGGTGGGTTCTGTCAGTAGCAGTGCCCTTGCACTCATCTTGCCTCCTTTCCTCCACATCATTACCTTCCACTCAGAGGGCATGTCTAAAGCTGCTATCCTGAAGAACATCCTGATCAGTGTTTTTGGCCTGGTGGGCTTCGTGGCCGGAACCTATATCTCCATCGTGGAGATCATCTCACGCAGCCGTTCCAAGCAGGTTGATGCCTACTTTCAGGTCATGTGATGACAGGACTGGTAAACAATAGGTTTATAGAATGGTAGAGCCATTCAATCACTAAATGGCCCATCAAATGATAATTTCTAATAACTTAGTCGACACTGGAATGACCTTGGCTTCTTTAGGGAGGATCTACCAACCTTGAGCGGCTCATGTTTCTCTATTTCTTTTTTTAGAGCTGGGTACCTATATGAAAATGCATCCATTGCTTGAATGCTCTTGAAATGGTATTGTTTTAAGGTGACTTTTAATTTTTGAAAATATAAATATAGATTTTTTATTTATTTTTTATATTTTGTTTTATTCACCTGATTTGCATGATTTGATGATTTTCTAGCCACAACATATTTTCCTATAAGGAAAACAATAAAGATCATAAGAAGGTGTGATATTGAGCTAGTTTTGCTTAGTGGCTTCCAAAGGGCTCTCTTATTTATGATATTTATACCTTTAGTAAAAGCTTCAGTTTCACAGCTCTATTACAGTTTATATGGTACTTACTCCACATGATTAGAAGCTTGGGATTGTAAATAACAAGAATTTAAAAAGTGCCCTTGTTCTGTTAGTTTTAAGTTTGAGTTGCAATGAAAAAACAAAAATGTATCTTCGACACTTTCTTAATGGTGTTTCGTTTAGTTTAAGACGTTCAGCAAATGTTTACACTTTGAAATAGCAGTAGTTATTTGGTAGTTGCTTAATGGTTTATTATTTAGTATTTTTCCTGCACCTTTTTCTTGAACAAAGTAAGATAAATGCATACATTTTGTTTATTTTAAGACTGGGATTGGGTTTTTTTTTGTTTGTTTATTTTGTTGCTTTGGTTTTTTTTAAAGATGAATCAAAAATGAGTCATTGGTGATCCTGAAATGGAGCGTATCAGCTTCACACCTCGCTTGGCAAAGAAATTTTGACAAAAACAAGCAAAAACAAAGCAAGTATACCAAAACATTACATTAGAGTTGCGAGATTATATGTATATACTTACGATATCTTAACGAGTTCATAAGGAGAACCGAACTGCCTTGCAATGAACTACTTTGCAATGTCAGTGCCAAATAGAAGACAACTTGATGTAAAGCTTCAGTTCTTTTTCTCCTGTACTTCATGTTGCACACATGTTTAGTGTAGTTTTTGCAATTCTGATTTTAAAGCAGGTTTTGGAGCTCTTTTTTGTAAATGTTTGGACATTTACACTGTAAATGTAAAGAAATACCTTGTCATGGGTTTTAATTGTATTAATATTGTATTGTCAGTGTTACAGTAAAGGAATGGTTCAAGTGAAGCATCAGATTTACACAATTTTCCACTAAACCCTTTGGTAATTTATAAGCAACGGCATGTTTGAAATCCACATTTTTTTGTAAGTGTATCTCCAAAACTTTTTTGTCCAACAGTATCCAGCTCAACATTATAGTGTCACAGACTTGTGGAAGCAACAAAAATGGACCAAAACATCGCCATTTCAAACACTAGGGCTGATGTTCAGAAAGCAGTTCTATGGAAATCCTATTAATCTGTATTTATGACCTTCCTACTCACAAAAGATGATTCTAGATCAGCACTCATGGACACAGACTGTAAAGGAAGACCCTTTTGTCTGAAAAATGGCATCTTCAAATGGCACCGTGTGAAAAATGGCATCTTTAACACAAGAGTAGTTGTTTCTAATTTCGATTTACTGTGGAAAATTGAGATTAATAGACACAGGCATGTGTTTGTTTGATAAATGTAGATTTGTTCTCATACTGTCATTTGTTGTGGTGCTGGAAGTGGACTGTGGAAATGCAAAGTGAAATAAAAAGGTCTGTGCTGGTGAGATCTTTGCGTGTCTGTGCAGCCAAATCTCTGCTTAGCCTCCTGCGCTGCAGAGCGATGTAGAGAGCGTGCTGCCCCTGGACACAGGCTGTGATGGGGGACTTGCAGATTACAATAACGTCAACAGTCCTAAAGATGTGTGAAGTGCTGTTAGCAAGCGACTGCTACACGCTTGTTGTATCATCCTTGTCCCTTGTGGAGTAGGGATAGTCTTCTCTTAAATGGTCTCATAAAAGGGGTCTTTATTCTTTAGTTGTGGTGTGAAATCACCAAATGATAATGATAAGTAATAATAGTCATTAGTAAAACTATTAATTTTGTAATTTTTCAGCATTATGGTCAGATTCGTAGTATTTTTATGATGTATGAATTAACCATAATAATTACCAAAAGTCATGATTTCTAAAAAATAAAAAATGTCTTATCCCTGCTTTTTAGACTGCATGTAAATGTTCAGTTCTTCTAAATATCTTGTTCTTCAGAATCCGTCTGGACCACTTTGCATCTTAACAGCTCTGAAGTGCTTTCACGAGTTGAATTATGCTGACATTTTGGGGGGAAAAATTGGTCAAATTCTGCTTAAAGACACAGCAGAGGACACAGGACACAGATGTTACAGGAGAGGACAAATAGGAGTATATGATCTTTTTAGACCATCTGGATGCAGACTTTCCCTTTACTGCAGCTGAAGATGCTCAGCTTGGTTTACTGATTTATTCTGGATGGATTTTTTGGGGTCCCATGAATGGACAATTGAACAAAGTCTTTTTCCATATGAGCACTTGACAATGAGAAACAGGAGCCATCATTTTATTCTCACTAGGTACTGTGTGTACTGTATCTTTTGTCCTGGTTGTACTGCATCCAAAATTATTAGATAGACTTCATTCAGACAGCGGAATAGTTCTGTACAAGAGCAGATAATAGTGTAATAGTTTCTACATATTTATTGATAGAGTTTAGAACATTATGCTCCTTACACTATATTGTCACTTTTTAAAAGAAGCAATGGTGGTTATTTTATTTTTATACATCATCAGAACACACAATCTCAAGGAATTATATTGTGCAGCTTTTGTTGGAGAGTGATGAAATGTTCCTTCTAATAAGTAGAATCTTCAAGAACAATCCAAATATATTTAGTATATATATTCTATAATTTAAACTAGTTTTTATGTATGATAAGTGGGTGGAGTTCATGTACATATCACAGCATAGGATATTAGCAAAGGATTTTGGGGATTATATTTACTGCATACTTTTTTAAAACAATATTTTTATTAAGAACAAGAATGTGTACAAGTGATACAATCAAAATTTGTTTTTCTTTTTTCTTTAACAAAACCATCGACCCACCCTCCAAGCTGTAATAATAAAATAAAGTAAGAATAATGATGGTAATTGGGATAAAAATACTAATAGTAACATTTAAAACAATAATAATGACAATAATGATAAATAAAAGGGGGATTTTATATTATGTATTAAAGTTCCCAACTTCAAATGTATTGATTGAGATTTTTTCACAATATGATAACAGCAGGTTCCACTTAGCACAAACTTACTGCACAGTTTTACTATGAAAAGGTTTTTTGGGTGGACTTTTCTCCAGCATGTTCCATGTGAAACCATTTTATTTTTCAAGAAAAACGCCTATCATTTTAGCATTATTTGGTTAGGACACCATGTCAATCACCCTCATACTTAACTGACACGTTTTTTTCCCCTCCAAATAACAATGTGACCATGCTGAGGCCATCACTGTGTGTCTTCTTACTGAGACAAACCATCCTATGCATGTCTGATCTGCTGATCTTGCTATGTCTCAAGGTTTTACATCAAAGATAAGACCCATTTAACCAGGCAAAGAACCTCATTTCCATTCAGCTTCGTGTATAAACAGTAATGAAAACGACTAAAATATTTGCTTTTAGCATGATAGTGCTGTCCCCCTCTCACTGGGCATCCTGGTGAGATCAAAGTCAGAAGTGAGCAACAGCACCGTTACATGCTGCCAAAAGGGTGAACGCAGCTGGTACAAGGTAGAGAAAGTAAGGTCTCGCATCTTAGTGAGCTGAAAACAAACAAAAGCAGTAGAAATGACAAGTGTCCCCTGCAGGGTCATCACCGAGATCCCCTGGTTCGACTTGGCAACTGCCTGCCCACAAACCCAGACTAGCTCACGCTGTCAGATCACCCTGTTCACTGCAAACATGTACAACTTCAGAGTAAAAAAAACTCCTTTCTGACCTCTCACCAAAAAGAAACAACCGCAATTTCCCTCTTAGAACTGCAATCAGCAGGCATCTTAACCCTTAGAACATGAGCAGCCTGGATCCGTGCCTGAAGAGCCACAAATTGTAACTTGATGTCACCAAACAGCTCCTTATATCAAAATCCCCCGGTTTGTGTGTATACTCCAGGTGTCAGACCTCATGCTGAGATTTGATTGGTGTCTCTAAGTCACAAAAAAAAACTAAAGTAATTGAAATGTGAAAAACATAATAATTGCAACTTGTGTTTTAAAACAGGCTGCACACATATATGTAATCTTAGCAACAAACAAACAACACCGGATCTTTGAACCCAGGAGACCTTTCAGGATAGTCCCCGCCCACAAGGGGGTGGGGAAAACCCACAGAGGGAGGAGGGAGGAGGAGGAGGAGGAGGAGGAGGAGGTTGGGGGGTGGGGGGGTTGGAAAGTGACCGAGCAGCAACACACCAAAGCACTATGCAGCAAACAGCCAGCATGTTGAAGAACAAACACTGTTTTCCAACCTGTTTTATTTTTTAAATCAGATTTTACTAACACACTAAGGGTTAAGTTGTAAGGATCAAGAGTTTCTTCGCGATACCACTATGGGGCGCCGTTTGTAAAAACAGCTTCACAAATTTAGAGGTGTCATTTTTTCAACATTTAGCACAATGTTCAC
>JBBMFX010000030.1:6046987-6067258 GCA_037832545.1 Rhabdalestes septentrionalis | reverse complement strand
TTGTGTTATTAGTGTGATATTTTACCTCCAATAGAAGGGGAAACGTTCAATTATTTGGCAAAAAAATATCGGCAGCAAATATCGGCCATCGGCTGACCCTGATTCCAAAATATCGGCATCAGCATCGGCTACTGAAAAACCCATATCGGTCGACCTCTAGTTCATACACTTGAAGGTCAGTCCATCTGTACATCATTTGATAATGTCCTTTAATTCTTGGCACAGCAGTGACAGGGAAACACTCAGGAACATACTACTACAGTGTCAGTGTCATTGCTGAACTGACAATGATCCACCACCTAAATAATTCCTGCTCAGATGTGGTCCTGAACATTTAAGAGCAAGGCTATCAAATGTTGCAAAAAAAAAACTGAAAACTACAGCCTGTAATTTTAAATTATGAATTGTAGCAATTTAATAAGTGGAATTAATTAAATAATAAATGGGTGCACGTACAAGGTTTCAAATTCTAACACACATAGGGCCAATTTCCCCCACGCAAATATTAACAAAAATCTTTGATTTACAATGGCTGTTTAACATTAATACTGCAATTGTATCCCATGTCTTGGAAACCAACATTTTTAGCAATAAAATACTCACATTTCTACAAAATAAAATCACAAAATGAACATTTAAACATTAAATTATTTAGTAAATGATTTAACATTGAAACTGCTAAAGCAACATGAATGATATTTACTCCTTAGTGTTCTATGGGTACTAGAAACAGAAAAGGGAAAAAGGAAAATCAAGAAAAATGTCAACAAGCTGTTTCTAGCTCAGCGTTTTGTCGCAAACATAATGCAAACCCACCGTAACAGAGCTGAGGCAGCTTGTAGGCGTATAGCCAGCAATGCTGTGGGCCCATATTACTTTGAACACAAATTATATCTAAATAACCAACTGCATTTTGCAGTACAATGTCTGGTATTTGGCAGGCCTTGAATAAAGTTGGCTCACTCCTGAAAGGAAAGTGGTGTGGGCTAAAGGCTCTGAGGAGCGTAGATAAGAAAACAGAGGTGGGGGGGGTAGCGGGTAGACCTGGAGTAATGAATGAGAGGTTCTGTGGTTCCAGAGCATGTTAGTACAGGCTCTCCAGCCCTGCTCTCAGTAAGTGCAGCCTTCGAGCCCTAAAAGTCCCATAAGTCCATTGTCTCTGCATTTTTATTGGAATTGATGTTTGTTTCCTTATGACTGCAGTACACGTTCACCATTTAAATATAGTTAAGCGACATACTGATTCATTACAACTCATTAATTTGCCGAAACATTTATCTACACAAAACATTGCAAACATTCTTTGGCTACTGTGATGGATGGATGATCCTCTCATCATCTTAATAACAATTCTGGCCAAATGACAGTGTGTAGCTAAATCAAATATATTAAACTATATTTGCACAACCACTACACTGGATCGAAATGAAATTATTATAAGTTGAACACTATTGGTTTTCCCATCTTGCCAATTAAGAGAACATGACCATACTTGCTGTGATTTAATTTAACTGCAAAATCCACAAGGACAAAACAAATAACACACACTAGTCCCAATTTGACAACCAATGATGATTTGAATATTAATGATTGATTAATCATGCATGTTTAATATTGTACACACAAGCTGGTCAGGGCACCATTTATCAAAATCTAGAAAGCATTATGATAACCAGCTCACAGGGATGAGTCCCATGCATACTAAATTTACAGCAGCCTTACCTGTCTCTGGATGAATCTGGAACCTTCCGTCCTCGTTGCCAGAGATGATGGAGTATCGGACAGGCTCCTCATCAGTGCCATCTCTGGTGAGAGCAGACACGCTGAGCACCTCTGTCCCTACTGCTGAGGATTCTGGGAGCTGGGCTGTGTACTCCGAACTCTGGAACACAGGCTGGTAGTCGCTCAGGATGATGACATCCACGGTGACCGTAGCTATGGAGGACTGGTGGCGAGGAAGTCCCCGGTCTGTGGCTTTGACTTGCAGCTTAAAGGTGGACTGAGCCTCATCAGCCAGAGAGCGCTCCAGACGCAGGATTCCCGAGATTTCATCTAGAGAGAAGAAGCCACTGTGTGCTCCCTGTAGGGAGTACCTCACCTCTGAGTTTATACCTGCCAAAGAGAATGAGAGGAACCTCGGAGAGTGAACAAAGATCATCTTGGCACACTTTAAAACGTCAACAAGTAATTGGATTTAAAACCTTCCTTTCTATATGAAATATTTTCACACATAAATGCTTAAATTCATCTACATTGGTAAAGAAATAAAAGGCATATATAAGATAAGAAGGCAGTAAAAAAAAAAGGTATTTCTGGTAATTGGGACTAAAACAGAGGCACTGACAGTGTTGCAAATTAAACTAGGGTTAAAAGTGATCATACTTGCAATGAATAGAATTGCAAGGTTTTAATTTAATGCATTCCAGTTCCTGGTTTTGGGACCTATAAGAACTACCTGAGAAATCAATAAACAAACTGAAAGTGTTTTGCAGCCACAGGTGTTGACAGGATTGCCACCAGGGTCAAAGTAGTTCACAACTGAGCAGAAACCAGGGAGCTACAGTGAATCCTGTGCATGTTCCCACAGATCTCCAGGTGTGGTCTGGCACTCCTTTAAGAGAGTCTTGCTGTTCTCTGCTCAGTCTTAGTTCAAACATTACACACCTTCACACTTGCTCTGTGCTGTTCTGGCTCAGCAGAGAGGAATGGGAGACTTTCAGTAAAAGCCTACAGTAAATTGATAATTTCAAAGACTCTTTTGTTCAGTATGACTGATACCAGTGAACAATGTGGACATGCATGACATCACAACATGTTTCTGGGGGTTCATTATGCTTGCAACCATTTTGTAAGGTCACACATTCAAAGGCTATGGCATACCTGTGTCTGGGTCTTTAGCGTAGATGACGGCAATAGGCGTTCTGATGGTGGTATTGTCAAATACGGTAATCTCATAGTGATTGGTTGAGAACTGGGGTGGGTTGTCATTCATATCCTGCACCATAAGCATAATGTCGGCCTGACACGAGCGTCCACCTCCATCGGTTGCTTTGACGACAAGGTCATACTCGGTTTCCTTCTCTCTGTCCAATAGGGCGAGGGTGAACAGCTCCCCTGTTTACAACACAAGGTTGTTTGTGTTATGACTTACTATGAAATGCTAGACATTGACCAAGGAAGTTACTACAAAGAACATTATCTCAAAAATCATGTTCAGACAGGTCACCGTTTTACAAGGGCTGAAATTTTACTGAGCTTCTAACCAATAAGAGTCATTTTGGTGGCATTGAATGGTGTGTGAATGGTCTTTTGATTGGATCATAAAAGGAAAAACACATTTTGGAATCCTACAGACTACATCCAATCCATAGTCCTTCAATCGCTAAACTGCTTTTCCCATATTTCCAAACACTTCAGATCTTGTTAACCCGATATAGCATGCTGGGGGGAGGGTTTGCTTAGGAAGGAAGGACTGGAACCCACCAGGGCAGATAAAATACGAAATCAAACAACAATGATTGATGAGCAGAAAAAACAAGCTGTGGGTCTCTAGCCTTTGCCTTGTTTGTAGTTTTGAATGTTGTACTTTCTTCATAAGTGAGTCACAAATACCTTCAGGAAAAAATATAAACATGACAAAGAGAAACCCAAGTGCACAGAAACAAATATCAGTTTTACCAGTTTTGGAGTCGAGATGAAACTTGTCTGCATTTGGTCCATGAAGTGTAAAAGAGACTTGTCCATTCGTGCCGATATCAGGGTCAGAGGCAGATACCTTCAGAATGAACATCCCTGATGGAGAATTCTCCATGACCGCTTCAGTATAAAGTAACTGAAAAATGAATAGATGAAATAGCAAAAGCATTTTTTTAAATTGGTTTAATTATTTTCAGCTCTCAACAGCAGTACCACTTCAACCCTATGACTTATTTAAATAAATCATGAGTCCAAATTATGATGAATAATTCCAGCACATGATAATTAGTTGTTTTCTTTTTTATTTGAAGATAAAACTCACTTGTTCACACAATGGATTGTTGTCATTGATGTCAAGAATGTGGACCTCCACTGTGGCAGCTGTTTGAAATTTTCCATCGGTGGCGATTATCTTGAGTGTGTGTTTGTCTTTGACTTCCCTGTCAAGCGAACCTTTGGCAGTAACTCTCCACTCTTCTCCCACGGCGATGACTGAGAATTGGCCCAGTGGGTCTCCGTCTGCAAAAAAAGGTCAAGACAAATACAATAATTAAGAATATCAACGTTTCTCAAAAGAATTCAGCATGAGGTAATCTTGAACATGCCACTAAATTACAAAGCTGAGAAAATGTGAAATCAACTGAAAATGTGAAATCAGCTGTATTATCCAGGAGTGGCTAGCGATTGTTATGACTGATTGTTGGAGCCATCAATGGACTAACCTGTTATATAGCATGTGACCTGTTTGCTGTCTGCAGACACATCATTATCTATCGTCGTCAGAGTGACTATCACCTCGCCGGGCCTGCTGTTCTCAATGATGGAGCCTTGATAGAGCTCCTCGGTGAACTGAGGTGGATTGTCATTTTCATCAGTCACTGTCACTTCCACAAGAGCTGAAGAGGAAAGCTTGACACTACCACCATGATCTGTGGCCACCACATAGAACCTGTAAAATTGCTTAGTTTCACAATCCATCTCCTTTAACGTGGTAATCCAGCCAGTCCCTGAGTCAATGGCAAACATATCTGTGACATGATCCATTTCAGACTCCAGGGTGTATGTCACTTGTCCATTAGCATCTTTGTCAGGGTCATTAGCGGTCACCTGAATGACCGTGGTGCCAGAAGGCAAGTTTTCAGCCACGACGGCCTTGTATGGGTCAGCCTCAAATATAGGCTGGTTGTCATTCACATCCTGAACCTGGATGCTAACAGACACTAGAGAAGCTACATCTGTACCATTGTGACTGCCTTGAGCAAGAACATCAATTTGATACCATTTGGTCTTCTCATAGTCAATTTTCTTCTGTACTAGAAGGGTGCCACTGTCTTCATCCAGTGCAAACACTTGGTCCCTGTTGCTTTCCACAGTGTTGCCATCTACTAAGCTGTATATTAGTGGAATGTCTGCATCAGCCTTGACTGTGCCTATTTCATAGCCAATGGGAAGATCCTCAGAGGCTGAGAAAGTATACAGGGGTTCAGTAAATCTCGGAAGGGGCACCTCTGGTGGGACAACTTTCACCTGGACTGGCACGGTGGAATTATAAAATGGAATGCCTGAATCTCGAGCCTTAACTTTAAAATTAAAGATCTTGTTCTCCATTCCAATCAGGCTTTCTTTCACACTGACCACACCAGTAAACGGATTGATCTCAATGACATCTTCTGTCACTTCTTCCGCTTCATCGACTGCATAAGTGACATCGGCATTCTTGCCATCATCAGCATCGTAGGCCATAATTTGAATAACTGGAGAACCTTTGTTTACAGTGGACTGAATAGAGACCTGGTACTGCGAGGCTTTGAACTGAGGGGCATTGTCATTCTCATCTGTAAGAATGATCTTCACAGTGCAAAAAGCTACTCTGCCACCACCATCCTTGGCCATAACCTTAATAGCAATCACTCTTTGTGAGGGATTCTCTCGATCCAAAGGCTGAGCAGTCACAATCTGTCCTTCTGCATCAATGGAAAATTTTTCATCTGCAAGCTTATTGATAATGGTGTAATCGACACTGCCGTATGGGCCATCATCAGGATCAATGGCAGCTAAGCGAATCACACGTGTTCCTGGCTCTGCGTTCTCAGCCAATTCGGCTTCATAAAATTCCTGGTTAAAATAAGGGCTGTGGCTGTTGCTGCTGGTCATGTCTATGTTCACAGGAGCTGTCTTTTGGAACACACCATCCGAAACTGCCACAGTGAGGTTGTAGAATGGATCCAGATTTTTCTTGCACACATTAGAGAACGATATGAGACCTGAGGATTCATTGATGGCAAAGTGCCTCCCCTCATTACCTGAGAGAATTCTGTACTGGAGATCCTCCTTGCTGTCGGGATCAGAGGCCTGAATTTTAATGACAACATGACCACAGGTGGCCATTTCATCTAAAGACGTTCGATAATGAGACTCACTGAAGTTTGGCGGGTTGTCATTGACATCTGTAACGTTCACATTAACATAAGCTTCACTGCTGAGTGGTGGGGTGCCATTATCTGTGACTCTGATTTTCAGGCGGAATTGCTTCATAGTCTCAAAATCCAAGACCTTTGATGTTACTAAAAGACCACTCAATGGATCCATTTGAAAAAACTCTGTCTCATTCTCCCCTCTGTCAACTATTTGGTAAGTTACATCTTTATTTCTCCCTGTGTCACTGTCAAAGGCTGAGACCTGTATTACAGATGTGCCTATTGGAAGACCTTCTAACACTTCTGCTGTGTATGTAAGGTTATCGAATACAGGAGCATTATCATTGACATCTTCAATATCAATCTGTACCCTGGCCTCACTAAAAGAACCCGTCACAGAGTCTGTGGCTCGAACAGTCAGCAGGTGCTTTGCCTGAGTCTCATAGTCTAAAAAGTCAGTGACACTCAACATTCCAGTTTTGAAGTCGATGTGGAAATACTTCGAGGTATTTTCTTCTGCAAGATTGTAGACAAGGTGGTAGCCCTCTGGATTTCTTGCTTGAACATGTAGGATTTTTGTAAAAGGAGTAATGTTTTCAGGAAGCCTCAAAGGGTAAAACAGACTTTGAAATATAGGGTGGGACCGGTTCTGCACTTGGATGTACAGCTCTCCAAACGCTGACAGAGCCGGTTTCCCTTCATCAGAAGCCCTCACAGTGAGAACGTACTTATTTAATGACTCAAAGTCGAGGGGTCGATGGAGGGACACGTCCCCCAGAATGGGATCAATCCAGAAGAGATTGAAATGGTCCTCTAGTTGGTAGTTTACAGATGCATTTTCACCTGTGTCGGCATCTGTCGCCAAAACTTGGAACAGAACATCCCCTGGTTCAGTCTCCTCAGATATCATCAGAGTGTGAGGAAGGTTCGATATGATGGGTGCATTGTCGTTGATGTCATCTATGGTGACTTTGACATTAGTAACGGCTACACGTGGTGGATTTCTCATATCTCTTACCTCCACGGCCACATTATACTCATCCTGCTCCTCGCGGTCAAATGGAACACCTGTCGTCTGCAGTACTCCCGATGACTGCACCACTGAAAATTTATCTCCAGGGTTCAGAACAGTGTAGATCAGTGGTTCATTGAGGTAACTACCTGTGGCTCTTAGTACCATTAAAGTTTCTACAGAAGTGGTGTTTTCCAGTACAGAGACATTATGCATCCTTTCCTGAAATTTCAGACTAGTCTTTTTAATTTTAGTGACATTGACCTTCACCAAAGCAGTGTCTTTGTACAAGCCGTCCGAGGCTACAACTCTGAGCTCATAATAGGTTTGGAAGTCGGATGCATTTTTTATTGTAATCTCTCCAGTCAAATTATCAAGTTGAAACATATTTTTATGATTACTCTCTGAAAAACTGTATAACACCGATGAGTCTGCATCATGGGCCATCACTTGGATGACTTTTGTGTCTTTGAAAACAGGGGATGAGATGGAAGCTGTGTATACAGGTAGTGCAAATTTGGGGGGGCAGTCATTGAAATCTAGGACACGGATGGTGACTTTGCAAGGCTTGGCAGAGTTTAGAAAGGGCTCCCCAGAGTCCCGCACTTGAACACTAAAGACAAACTCAGGCGTAGTCTCAAAGTCAAGCAGAGATATCAGAGAGATAGTGCCCATGCTTGGATCTATTTTGAACATTTTCTTTGCCTCTGGCTCTTGGATTTGGAAGATTAGCAAAGCATTTGTGTCCTTGTCATCATCCAAGGCCTTGATCACCAAAGGGGTGTTGTTCTCCCCCATTACCATGCTGTTCATGGGTGCAGACTCACTGATCTGACCATAGTAACTGTCCTGAAGGAAAACAGGGGCATTGTCATTTTCATCTATGACATACACATACACAACAGCATCAGATGCGACTCCAGCTGTATTTGTGGCTGATATTTGCAGTCGGTAAGAGACAGACTCTTCAAAATTGAGGGCTTTTTGGACAGATAGCAGCCCTGAGTTGAAATTGATGTGGAAGGTCCCATTAGGATCGCCATCTTTGATTCTGTAATTCACAGCAGATGGACAGCTGGCTGAGACAGAGAACACTGGAGACCCCAGAGGACTTGCCTCACTTATTTCAGTGAAGTATTCATCCTGGGTGAATTTAGGCGCTGTGCGCTCAGACAGCTTCACACCAATGTTGACCGGGCAGAGATCACTTCGCTGGGGGAAACCTTGGTCAGTGGCCTTCACTGTAAGGTGGTATTGCTCCTGGGAAAGCTTGTCTAAAGACTTAGCCACACTGATGCTTCCTGTCTCCTGATCAATATCAAACGCTCCATTTGGGTTCCCTGTCAGAAAATAGGTAATCTTAATGTTATAAGCACATCATTACTTAATGTTGCAGAAACATAGTTTTCATGCAAATGTTTCTAATTTACACCATCTCCCCCATTCGGTGAACACTGAAATAACATTGACATTATGATAAATGGACCAATTAAACGTTTTATAATTACTTGTAATAAGGTCTTTTTGCATTAATATTTGTATCACAAACTTCAAAAAAGAGATACACACTACTTCTATGTCACCGTCATAGTTTTTAGTAGAAATATACAGTAGAAAAGCATCTAAATAACACTGGAGCTCTGTCTTGTTATCCTTATTTTACCCCTTATTTGCTAATAGGGTCAATTTTATTTAACAGATTGAATAAGAGGAATTTTGACAATCCATATACTGCTATATTACCTGAGTGAATGGAGTAGACAATCTCAGAGTTGCTGCCTGTGTCCTTGTCCAAAGCTTTGACTCGAAGCACTTCGCTACCAGTCACAGCCAGGTTACTGATGCTCCCTTCATAATGAGTGCTCATGAAGGTTGGTGTATAATCGTTACAGTCCTCCACATGCACCACAGCTTTCACGAAGTTTCTCTTCACTGGGATCTCCTGATCACGGACCTGCATGGATAAAACAGGGTGATACATTTGTCTTTGAGTGCTGATGAACAGCAAGACACATTATTTTATAATATTCAGTTTCACGAGTATAAAACAAAATCAGTGTTTAAATAGTGCATTTGAATAACTGACATAAAATTACTTAGCAATTATCACCTAATAACCTAAGGACCTCATTTTTTCTCTCTCGATTTCCCTGATAGCAAATATTTAATATTCATGCTGGCATCAAATGTACTTTACCATCACAACAAGAGTGTGTATGGGGATGGCCTCATAGTCCAGTTTATCGGTCAGGACAAGCACTCCGCTCTTTGGATCCAGATGGAAATGCTTGACGCTGTCTGGATGTAGGCTGCTGTGGATGGAGTAGAGCAGCCTGCTGTTGGCATCCGCATCCTGGGCACTGATCTGTAAGATCTCCTTCCATGGGGCTGTGTCCTCTGGAACTCTCACCTCATACTGATTTTTCAGGAACATGGGTCGATGCTCATTCATGTCCAGAACACGGATGTATGCCTGAGAGTCAGGAGAAAAGCATGTATTTAATACAGTATCATAAATAGCAAAAGATATCTGATTATATGTGATTACTTAACAATATGATTTGCACCATATATTGTCTTTTTCCATAACTATATTGTCTTTTTCCACAAACCATCACTTTATGGCATCTAAATTGCACTTAAATCACTGATATATCTGCATTGGCCATGGAAAATCCTGGGAAAGATCATTTCTTCAAGTCTACCAAATATTTGTTGCCGGAGGCAGAAGAAATTTTCATATGTCATATTGAACTCTTTCTGCACTTTACGTTGGGGGATAATATGTTCAGTCAGTCATTAAGCTGTCTTGGTGCACCATGTGCTACACGTGCCCTTACCTGAGTAGTTATGATCTGAAAACCTTTGGTAACGCTGACTGTGAGATTGTAGTTGGATCTTCTAGCTGCATCCAGGCGCCGGGCTATCACAATACTCCCCACGTTCTTCTCTATGTAAAAGTCCTGGTCCTCATCGCCACCTAAGAAATGAAACAATCTGCAGGTTTGAAAGAGGCCCCTCTGAGGAGTTCCGGAGCATCCACAGGGCAACTGTCAGCGTCTCTCAGCAAAGCCCTGCATGGACCTGCGTGCATTAATGGATGAGTGAATACCACAAAATGTTATGGCACAGCTGGCGCTAAACCCAAAACAAGACCTGTTGTAAAATGAGTGATAGGCCGACTCTTCGTCCAGAACCAGCCCTTTCAATTGATGGCCACTCTAGCATAGTAGACCACAAGTCTATGTGACTAAGCCTTGCTGAAAACAAACGGCATATGTTTCATCTGCATGCGTGAGAATAGGGCATTTATTCATCTCGTGACACGACTTTCAATACAAGCCTCACAAATCTTCTGCTTTCCTGTTCCATCTATAGGTTTTAAAAGGCAGGTTTAAAAAAATGCCTCTCCCCCTAAAGTTAACATGTATACGATGAAAAGTAGTTGTTTCAGGGAAAATATTTGGCAAGCATACACTCAGAACAGACACCTCAATCAGTAGGGGTACGCTCACGCTGGTGTTGGCAGATGGTGTTTATTAAGAAATCCACCTTTTGAAGACTTACTCCTTTTTTTCTGTTTTATAAATGGTGATGCTATTGGGCAGGCATTTAAATTCTATTCATTCCCCAAATTTGTCAATTAACCAGCCTCTGTACTCCAGTCAGATTTATGTAGAGTGACATCCGTTTTACTGATCCAATGACCATGACAAACTGTGACTGATCATGATAGAGTCTTTGAGAGTGTTTCTGGAGAAAGCTTATGTTTGAAGCTGGCTCTTTGTTTTGAACTGATCCATAATCGGCTGCGCCAGATGGAGGTTGAAGATCAGCTGCCACAGTAAAGGCACATGCCTCATAAAGAACATAAGGCAGCATTCAACCGTGTCTAATCAATGTTTTAGAAAGTTGGACAAAGTGAATTTATATGTGATCTACTGCTTTCTTTTTCTAACCAGTCACTCTGTGACTGTTAGTATAGAATTGTTTAGGCACTCTGTGATTTTTTGTTTAGAATGGTATAGGCACTCTGTAATTGTTAGTATAGAATGGTATAGGTAAGGGGTATTCAATTAAAAGCCACTGAGGTCCAGTTATTACATTTCATCCCAGTAGAAGGTCTGAACTGAAGTCCATCTCGTATCTTATAGCCTTCCCCTATGTCCCGATTTTCATATGGTGTCCACTATATATATTGTTCATTTCCAATGCAGGAAACTGAACTGAGTGCACAATATAAGGGGCTTTTAGACCGAACGCCACATGTGCTGTGTATTATATTCTATGGCTTGCACAGTGAAACACACACACACACACACACACACAAAACAAAGCGTGTATGGAGATATAATGTGCATCAGCAACAACAATTATTATTATTGTTATTATTAAAAATGTGATGAGCAGAAAATCTACGTTGCATTTTTCTTGTGAAGTGATTTTTACCAACTTAGTTTAGATCAAATGAGATTACACACAGTGGGAGGAACTTCCTTTAACTGTGAATGCCAATGATAGTCTTCGTATCCAGACATTTATATGAGTAAATAAGAGGCAACTTGCACCCACAAGCTATTCTTTCTTAGGGCTAACAGAGCTGGTGCCTGACCGCGGACTGGGACAACAACAAGGACTGAAACCTTATATATCCAAAACGGCAATTTTCAGGAAACAAAAAAAAAATGTATATCTTAAATAAATTAATACTGTGTCATCAAAACTTTAAACACTTTTCATTGATTAATTATTTATTTCTAAATTTTACAGACCCACATGGAGACTGACCAATTGTATAGATTTATGGAAAAAAAAACAACATATATCAAAAGTGGAGTTACGAGGTTTCCGCCAGACAGCAACAATATACAGTATAACTTTAGGACAGCGCTGCAAGTGTTTCATCGACAAAAGCATAATGTTGCTGTTTTTTTAATTTAAGCTCATTCCTGCCCGAGTTGTTGGTGGTACGAGCCAGCTAAGGTGTCAAATAGTGCAGTCTACATGCATATCCACTGGGCCACCGATGGAGGACTGTGTAGGGGATCCTGGCCTGCTGAGGAAATGTGGAGTAGTTGGATCTCTGCCGTTTGGCTCAGATCTTATCACAGGGTGGAAAGCTACAGTTAACCGCTCAGCAGGTGCTTCACACTGAGCTCAACATAAACAAAACAACACACCAGTGTTTAGTCAAGGCCCTAATCCACTTAAAGCAGATAGTAGCATACTCAAGCCAAGAATGAGAAAACAAACAGATCTGGGTTAAGAGCCCTTATTGTACATCTCTAGTCACTTCTATATGCTTTGATTCACTGACATTTCCATTTAAGTATTATAAACAATTATTTCAACCTTATTGCTTCCTTGCAGAAAGTGGATAAATATAATCCCCAAAAACACACTCATACTCTCACTCTGTCTCTCTCCATCTTACTCCCTCTTTTTCTTTCTCAAAAGACTCTATGATTTCTTTTTCATTTGCCAGTTCGGAGCAAGCTGAGGTGAGATTATCTTCAAACAAACACTGGCCCATGTTCGTGCCAGGCTGTCTTGTTTACAGTTACTGAAGCAGAGTGGAAAGCAAAGCAACAGCAGCATGCTCACCTACGATGTCGAACCAGAGGGGGCTGTGAGTGATCTCTGTGCTGATGAGTCCCACTATGTCAGTGACTGGGTCGGTCTCCATGACAGC
The DNA here is from genome assembly GCA_037832545.1 of Rhabdalestes septentrionalis. Taxonomy (NCBI): domain Eukaryota; kingdom Metazoa; phylum Chordata; class Actinopteri; order Characiformes; family Alestidae; genus Rhabdalestes; species Rhabdalestes septentrionalis. The sequence goes on along the minus strand of JBBMFX010000030.1, from coordinate 6,054,441 downwards.
AAAAGTGAAGTGGGCCTCATCGAAAGCCAGCGCCACAGAACCAGGCTCTGGCTGCGGCAGCCATTCCACATCCAGACGTGACTTGGACGTTCGCGCAGGGTTACCATGGTCAGTGGCTTTTATCTGTGACATGTGAAATGATTAATTCCAGTCTTTTTACTGTTACCTTTGCCAATATATTAATTATAACGGCAAAATAATATGCTGCATTATCAGGTTAACTGCACACAAAAGCATTTGAAGTCTAAATAATTAATTCTTTCAGCTTTCTTTTTGTTTTTTTACCGTTAGGATGCTGTAGTTGCCTTGTCCAAAGGTTCCCTTGGTAGTCACCACCCCTGTTGCAGAGTCGATTTCAAACTGCCCCTCCATGCTGTTCTCCAGGCTGTAGGTGATCATGCCGTTGGGCCCTTCATCATCATCCCGGGCGACCATCCTGTAGACATCCTGAGGCAGTGCTGTGCTCTGTCGCTCACACAATTTGACCTGGAAGAGCTTGTGGCTGAACTGAGGGCTGTTATCATTCTCATCTAGCACCTTAATGACCACTGTGGCAGTGGAGCGCAGGGGAGGAGCCCCATTATCAGATGCTATCACCTGAAAACCACAAGGAGGGAGAATGGGAAATGCTATAGTGCCTTACACTCATGCACTTCTGCCTATGAATTTAACTGAGCTGAGTCATCCAACAGGTTTTTTTTAACCGAGGGGTACGTGACAAAGTAAGTCAAAGCCAGAGTAAAAATTCTGAAATAGTATTTCCTGCAAAAGCAAACTAAATCACCCTCTAACAGACACTCTTTATCTGGTTTATATCTGACACTGAACTAACATCAGTTTGTCAACATTAGAGTAGTCACAATAAGAAGCATACTAGCAAGGTAACAAAATGCTATAGATTTAAATTCGTATATTAGGGCTTAAAACTTCAAACAACATGAAGTCAATGTTATCTTATTGTTTATCTTGAACTGTGCAGCATGTAAAATTGATGTGAAAATGTAAAATACTGCAGGAAATTTGACTATATCAAAAGTTCATGACCCAGGCATCTCATAGAAAAGCTCGATCAAAAAAAAAGAACTATATGATGCCGCATCATATAGTATATGTCAATTCCAAAAAAGCCTCAGGTGTTAAATAAGCCACTTCTAAATACAAGCATATTGAGATTCCTCTGCAGTTACCCAGTGATATATGAGGGTACAATGAACCACATATTTAATCTGGAAATATAAATATTAGTACAAAAGCCATGAACAATAAGAGAAAGGCTCAGACTCGTGCTTCTCAAGCTAATATAAATGAAACAGCAGGTGAGCTCACCTCAATAATGTGCTCTGGTTTTTGTTCCCGGTCCAGCTCAGTGACGGTGCTGATCACACCTAAGCAAACAGACACAAGCAGAGCAGACAGGCTAATCAATGACACAGTGCTCAGATGGATTGGCACACCTGTTTGTGTACCTCAGGCGGACCATTTCACTCTCACTTCCCACAGCTTTTGCTTTCTCAGTCGTGTTTATCCAGCTCTGCTGTTTACACGAGGTCAACCTCATGAACAAAGTTCTTCTTCGTCCTCTATTATGACCTACTAAACATTTCTGCATTTTTTTTCTATTGCAGTTGTCAAAAGACATAAAGTCTTACTTTTTCAGTGTCCAAAAAAAAGTATCTGCGACTAGGCTTGACAGGCTTGAGTTTAAATGCTGCAAAGGCTGAGAAAGTGAGATGATACATTTGCCAACAAAGCCACATGCTAAATTTTTTTAATCATCATGTCCTTTCTGTTGTTTAGGAGAAAGGTATTTGCAGCCAGGAACATGAAGAGATGGGTTAAGAGAACTCTGAGCTTATTTGTGACAGATTTCTGCCTATTGACTGAGGAAATATGCAGCCTTCAGCTTTCCACAGTGGCAATAAACATCTTCTTAGCAGGCCAGGCTAGCAAGTAACCATAAAGTCCCAGCTACATTTACTGCACTCAAAACAAACCCTGCTGGGCTTTTACTACACTCTCTGTTTAGGTAGGTGACACCCTGAGAGCAATTTTGCCAAGTGTGGCTTAAGCATTAACACCCATCTGGAGGTAGAATATACGTGGATAAATGTAAAGCAAAAACAGGGTCAAATCAGAAATGCAGCTAAGAGCTGTGTTGGAATCATTCCCTATATTTAGATACAAAGCAAATACACCAGACATTTCCATCTTCACCATCGAACTGAAAATACATAGCTGTGACCACACACACATACACAGACAGATTTGAAGCTCTAATACCTGTTCACCTGAGGTTTGTTTTGTCTTTAGCCATTCCACATAGCTCTTCTCCTAAATGAGATGGCTTTGCTATACAAAGCTGATGAGACAGTTAATCACATTGGTCTCTGTAGAAATGAGTCATGCAGACCATGTTGTAACATGGAGATACTGAGATTTCCAGCTCTTTTTGCCTAAGAATGATATATTAACAAATAATAAATAAATATATATATTAAAATTGTCTTGCTGTGTTATGTTGTTTATTTGGCTTTGGAGACTCCATATTGAAGTTGTTAGCTATTTTTCTTTAGTAATACTGTTGTTGATTCTTCAGTGGTCTGTGCTGTGCTCACTAATGTGCCCATTTTTTCAAAAAGTATTTTAGCTTCACACCAATAGATAATATAAGCAAAAAACACAATTACAAATGGATCCATTTACATTACAATGAGGAGAATTATTGTTCTGTGTTGTGCTCTGTCTGCACTACAATGTAGACAGCCATAAAACACCATTAAGAAAAGGCCACTCTAACTAGACCTGTAAGTTGCATTTCAGAGATGCACCTTTGTGTGCAGTAGTCTTGTGTAATACCCTCTATGAAGGCTGGGAGTTACTTTTGTGTTCTCCCTGTTAGCCTGGGGTGGAGGTGATCAAGCAACAAAGAAATAAGGAGCCGCAAATGGACAAGTACAAGCTTGTGATGCCAGTTAATGCTTTTGTAATTTTCCTAGGGGCGCTCCAAAGGCTAATCCGTATTTGTGTCGAAGGTCGGACATAAGGTGGTTTTGGGGAGGTTTGTGCTCCAGGGGGCTTGTAATAAAGCTTTCCCCAACACCAAAAAACATTTTTTAGAAATAATAGAGCTTTGTGTGCTGTAATTATTTAGTCTGTTCACCGAGTCCTTTTTTCAGCATACATTGGTTACACCTAGTTTGTGCCTGAACTTGTTTGAGTGAAATGTCATATTCTGTATTTTTGATTTTAGCATTGTTGACCTATTGTGTTTTCTTTCTTACTACACGCAAAAAAAAAGATAAAAGAAAAGTCTATGCCTTAATGAGAGCTGTGTACCTGTCTTTGCGTTGATCGTGAAATATGTACGCTGAGAATCCAGGATCTGGAATGTCACCTTTCCCTCAGAAGACTTGTCCAGGTCTGTAGCAGCCACTTTTAACACGGATTTGTCTTTGGGCACATTTTCATGGACTGAAGCAAAGTAAATAGGCTGGGAAAACTCAGGAGGATTGTCATTAATATCCAGAACTTCAATGAATATTTCAGTCCAGGACACCAGGGGAATTGTTCCCAGATCAGTGGCATACACAGTCAGCCAATAGTGCGGCACAGACTCCCTGTCCAATGTGTCTGCTGTCCGAATCACTCCTGCAATCATACAGTTGTAAATTATTAAAATGCAATGTTTTAAAAATAAAAAAAGATCCATACATATATGAGTATCACATTTCTAGCATTTTGTCTGCATTTGATTTGAACATTTTGAAGCTTCATATTTCATTGAATATGCAATCTGTAGTATGCTATTAATTATGTAAGAATTAGTGCATCATTTCTCTTGAGTTATAATTGTCAAATTATTTTCAAAACAGGAGAAGTTTGACCATTTGGATGTCAGGCCTACCTGTTTCTTCATCAATGATAAAGACTCCAAGTCCTGTCCCATCGTGAATGTGGTATCTGACTACGCCATCCCCTCCCAGATCTTTATCCACTGCTGTCAAGGTAATGACTGAAGTATCTATTGTGGCATCCTCCATAACCACAGCACTGTGTACAAATGAGCTGAAAACTGGTTTATTCAAATTTTCATTGACATCCAACACTTGAACCTCTACATAACACGAGGATGATAAGGACCTAGGATTTCCATGATCCACAGCTCGAACAGTTAGATTATAAAACTGCTTCCTTTCAAAGTCCAGTTCCTTTTCAAGAGTCAGTAACCCTGTAGTTGTGTCCAGAAGAAAGGTACCTGCCTCACTGTTTTTCAAGTTGTAGCTTATCAGACCTCCACTGCCCAAATCTAAATCATAGCTCTCAACCCATAACAGTACTGTGCCTGGAGGGGCATCTTCAGGGACCTTAATCCTGTAAATTTTAGGGACGAATTTAGGAGGATTATCGTTGATATCTTCCAAGACAACTATTAGATCTGCCACTGAGGTAAGCTGAGGGTCCTCTTTCGCCTGATCCCTGGACTCAATTTTTAAATCATATCTGGGAAAGGTCTCTCTGTCCAAATGCCCTATTACTTTCACGTCCCCAGAGGTTTCATCAACCTTAAAAAGGTCAGTAAATGTTAGCAAGGAATATTTAATGACTCCATTGTCATCAAGATCAAGATCTACTGCTTGCACTTTGAAGATGCTTGTGTCGATTTCTGAGTTTTCGGGTAGGTTCAGAACATATCTCGTTTGAGAAAATAATGGTGGATTGTCATTTACGTCCAAGATATTAACAGCAAGAAATTTCCATGCAGACATCTGGGGAGTGCCCAAGTCATACGCTGTTATATTCAGAATGTAGAATTCTTTTCTTTCTCTGTCTAATTTACAGAGAATCTTTAGTTCTCCTGTGTTCATATCAATTGTGAAACATCCATCCTCATTCCCACTCGAAATTGCATAGACAAGTTTTCCATTAAAGCCGCTGTCATTATCAGTGGCCTTAAAGTGTATTATAGGTGTGTTGAGAGCAAAGTCTTCCCTGACATCAATGGAGCTTGGGATGCCGAGAGCAAACTTTGGAGAGTGACGATTGATTATGTGCACATCAGAGAAGAATTCTTCCTCTTGGGCAGAGAGCACAGGCTTGATCGATTCAATAAGCTTCTCAGTCAGCTGCCTAAACACTCCGGTTTCTTGGCAGTGTGCGGTGCTTTCCTTGCCCTCGCCCATGACATGCACAGTGACAAAAGTGGGGTCAGCACTGAATTTGCCATCTGTTGCTGTTATTTTTAGGGTATATGAAGGACTTTCTCTCTCTAAAAAGTATGCAGGGATGGGCCGAGCTAGTGTGATGATGCCGGAAACAGAGTCAATGGCGAATAATTTATCCTCATTTCCAGACTCAAATCCATAGTGAATTTGCTCCAGCTCATCCAGATCAACTGCAGACATTTCTAAAATGTGTCCTCCTGCTGGCAAATCATGAGGTATGGTGGCATTACATGCAACCCTTTCAAAAAGTGGAATGTTGTCATTGATGTTGGTCATAGTGATGGTGACAGGACATTCACTGACACGATTAAAAGGACTGCCGCTATCAGAAGCCCATATCCGAAGATGGTACCACCTCTTCATCAGTTCGTAATCAAACTCTTCAGCGGTAGAAATGACTCCAGTCAATGGATCTATGACAAAAGGCAATGGAGATGTGTTTGCAATTGCATACGTCACAAAGCCATTGTTGTCACTGTCCATGTCAAAAGCAAAGACGGATAAGATGCTAGTTCCTATGGGCACATTTTCTGGCAGAGTTGCCTGGTATGAAGAGGAAGTAAATCTTGGAGCATTGTCATTCTCATTGGTTACATCGACAATGACGTGAGCTTCTGCCTCGCCATGATTTACCATGACATCAAACTCATAATGAGATTTCTTTTCAAAGTCAAGCGTCTCAGAAGTAACGATAATGCCGGTTTTTGTGTTTATTTTGAATGTGTGGCTATCTGAGTTATCCCTAATCTGGTAGGTGACATTTAAAAAACTCATGTGTACAGACACTTTCAGCACATGTGTTTTTGGAGGGGAAAATTCACTAAGGGTGACATGATATACTTTCTGCTCAAATGTCAATGAGGAAAATTGGGGAGCAGGAATATGGATTTCCTTAACTGGTGTTAGCAAAGGGGGGTTACTTCTGTCTTTTGCTTGAAGGGAAATATTTAATCCAAATGGGTTTTGTGGCCAGTTAATCCATTTTGTCGAGACCACTTGAAAGTCAATGCCCTGCAAAGCAGATGGAATAATCTCAAAACCCTTCTCTTCGTCCCCTGCAACTATACTTAGAGAGGCCAGTTGTGCCTTTGCCTGGGGCTCGATCTTGACATTCACGCTAATTCTGTCTGTGGATGTTTGAAGAGAGTCTACCGTGATGGGTGGGATGAGAGTAAAATTTTCAGTGACCTTTTCAACATTTACGACAACCGTGGCCACGTTTCCAAATTTCTGCACCCCAGAGATTTTCTTGGTCCTGTCCTCTGCCAAAATGGTTAGGTCGTATCTGTCTCTCTGAGCAGCATTAAGCCTTCTGACAAGCGTGACGGTGCCTGTGAAAGGATCAACAGCAAATGGATGTGATCTTGTTGTGAAGGAGTAATAAAACTCGGCATTGCTGCCAATATCAGCGTCTGTTGCGCTTACTCTCACGACACTTGATTTCACTGAAGTGTCCTCCCTGATTACTACATTGTAAGAGGCCGGGTAGAAGAGCGGTTTCAGGTCATTTGTATCAAGCACTTGGATCGATACCTTTGTTCTGGCCTGGTACTCATAGGTGCTCTCCGTAGCTTCAACAGTCAGAGTGTACACATCCCGAACCTCTCGGTTGAGCAGAACTGGAGAAAGTGAATTACCGCTGCCGGTTGTTATCCTTAGGAAGCAGAAATCCCCCACGGCTACCTCCTCTGCTTTGAAAAGGCCATCATCATCGCCTGCGACAACTCTGTACTTGATGTCCCAGAAAGGATCAGAAACTACAATGCCCATTCGTACAGGGCTCTCCACATAGGTCCTGGGGGCAGAGTTTTCATTAATGGTGGCATTATACAAGTGATGGGTGAACCTCAGAGGAGAGCTGTCCTTTTCCAGGCTCCTCTGACATCTGGCTATATGCAGTAGGACTGCTATGACACTGAGCAGTTTAGCTCTGTCTGTCAAGGCCATTCTCATTGCCTCCACATGGACCCTCAGACCTAACAAGACAAAAAGAGAGAAAATGTGTGTTGAGTGTCTCAGCATGTCTATGTGCGTGGGATGTTATCTTGTCAGATCATGGGTTGGAGACGAATCATGTTCTTATGTAAATTTATTGTTGAAACAGAGGAGTAGGGAAACTGCAGGCTAATGCTGTTCATATCACTGATACCGCAATCACACACACAAACACACACACACACACACACACACACACACACACACACACACACACACACACACAAACACACAAAC
>JBBMFX010000030.1:6020781-6040931 GCA_037832545.1 Rhabdalestes septentrionalis | reverse complement strand
CTCTCTCTCTCTCTCTCTCTCTCTCTCTCTCTCTCTCTCTCTCTCTCTCTCTCTTTCTCTCTCTCTCTCTCTCCCTTTTTACACTTTCTCCATTTGGGCTTTTTTTGGGCTCTGAGTAAATGTGACTCAAGATTTTTCTGTTTAGAACTGTCCCATTCAGGAAGTAGTGAATAGGTTCCTGGTCTTCAATTTAATGACTCTTTCTAACTTTCACGCACACCTCCAAAATTCAGTCTTAGCTCTCATTATCCAAGAACAAAGGATTACATTCACATACACGCTGAGAACTTTCCACGAAACAACAAAAGGCAGTGATCAAAGTATTCAAAATATCAACAAATACCAGCTAGATAATTAACACGTTTGTGTTTCTGTTAATTATTTGACTTATTTGAATTGACAAAAGAAAAAGAAAAACACAAAGTTGTTCCAACTTAATAAAAAGTCATTAGATTTTATCGGTTCCCAAGCTTCTGTTTACACCCCAAAGTAAATTATCTTTGTTTTATTCTTTGTCTTGTTGTTGTCTATACAAAGATCACTGCTCCCATTTAATTAGCTGCTGAGAGAGACTGTTCAGGGGAAATTTCTGGAGAGATTTAGGTGCACCTTCAGGTTTACCATACATCAAAGCCATTAGTGCTCCAGGGAGAATCACAAGTTGATAAGATCAGTTCTACCGTCAACAACCTTAACCCAAGTCATTTTAATCTGAAAAAAAGTTCAACAGCCTCAAGAGCTTTGCTGCAGGGTGACACCAATTTTTTTCCTCCCACTATGCCCCTGAATTGAGATGATGTAATCGGGGTCCACATATGGTGCCAAGATCAGCCCTGGAGTGGAAGAGGAGGAGCACATGGACCCAGCGAGGATGGGAGCAGGCATGGCCCACAAATAAGACTCAACAGACGGTGGGCACTGGGCCACTGGCAGCAGGTGGACTTAGCAAAAGTGCACTTTGAAGACGGAGTGAAAAATGTACAACCCTCGGGGCACGAGAGGAAAGATTTAGAAAGAGAGCCACCTGCATCACAGTTTTTGCACAGCTTCTTGCTCAGGTGATGTTTGGAGGGGATTAGAGCTTGTTCTCAAGACAACATTTGATGCAAGCCCCTTTACATGATCCTATTATCCTGTTATCCACCAGCGCTCCTTGATGATTTAATTAAATTACTGGGTTAGTGAGTCTGAACTTTTAGTCTGGAATGTTAGACCATCTTGTAAAATCTCTAAACCTACGCCAACGCTCAAATTGGTTCAAGGTCATCAAGTAGTCTCTTAACAGCCTTTTACCTCAGAGCTATGCATAAAAAGTGCTCTACATATTTGAAAGAGGAACAGTGTTTGAATGATGTTGTGCTCCTGAACTCCCATGCTCTTTCTAACAATGCTTTGACCATGGCACATTTCGAGGGCTTTCTCAGAGTGGTATGATTTGATGCGCCTTCTCATACATAATGCATTTTCCTTTCTCAGAGTTTCAGGGCATGGTTTGTGACATGAGCCGCAGCAGCCTCATTGGTTGGTGACCTATAATGCTAGTCAAAAGTGTGAGGACACCATACACATTGACCAGCCTTTATTTTCATTGTAGTGTTTGAATTAAAATAGCTACAAAGGTTTAAGTCAGCTTATACTTTCATTATATTTTGCTACAGTTAATTTCATTTTAATCAAAGCATCTTCTCAGGTATGAGGATCAGGTTTTGCTTAATGATATTTCGGTACATTCCTCTTCCAAATTATCATTAAAAGCACTTTCTGAAATTGACACCATTACAAATAAAGATTGCCGAAAGGGTTCTTTGGCAGGACAGCATGCTTTTGCATTTTTTTTGGTATTAATTACATGTATGGGTGAGGTTAAGCAAATCTATGAAATGGATTAAAGATGTTTTCCTAAAATTCCACCTACTGAGCAAAGCAATCATTTCTTTTAAAATTGAAAAGAGAGATGTATGAAAGGTGGCACTGTCACAAATATTTACACCCAAGCTAGAAACAAACTTCATACAAGTCCGCAAATGCTTCTATCATACCCAAACATGAATCTATGTGTTGTTGCCTTCTAAAAGAAATCGCATGATGTAGTTCTTTACCCAACACAAGCTGCTTTCTGAGCATTGCTTTCTGAGATATCACTTGCCAGATATGACATTATTAAACAGTATCATGCTGGTGAGCTTTCCCAGGGATTCTGAGGCTGCTATAGAATGTTCTTGAAATAAAATTCCTGCATTGTATAACAACATAACATAACAAATCAAAATCTCGGTCGTGCATTGCCAGAGTACTTTCATCCAATCTTTATGCCAAACCAGAAGTGTGACAAGTATTTGATGGAAAGAGGTTTTCTCACACCTTTTATCTCCATTTGTGTTATTTCATGCTTGCAGCTACTCTTGACTGTCATGAGTATATTAAAATAAATAATACCAACATTTACAAACATATTTTTGCATTAACTTCCATTCTAAGTTTTAAGAGTAGTTTTCCTTCTTCTAAAACAGCAGAATGGATTCTTTTTTTAGATTACAACAAATTGAAATATCATTGTCTCCTTATTTCGGTAAAACCTGTGAAGCACTGTCCAAATGTGTAGTTGTTAAAACAATAATAGATCCCACTATTGCATTCTTGATTATTGAGCATTTCTATTGCATCTGTAACCCAGGAATCCATCGTTTTCTCAGCAGGACTGTGCTTTTTCTGTGCATTGACAAGGTGCCGTAATTTGTATTTGCATACTCACAGTCACAATGTTTCTGGCCCTACACTTTTGTATTTTTCTAACAGTCTATCTGACTAATCTGTGGTATGTGAAATTACAGCAAACTAATAATGAAAAAAGCCTAATTTGTCTCACATTTACATTAACCCACATGGCAGATCCTGTGATCCAGAGCATTTCAATCAGGTTACAGCAGCAGCAGTACTCACTACGATGCTGTGCCTTCTACTTCACCTGTCTACAAACAATTTTAAAGAGACTTAATTTTTCATAAATGAAATAGATTATTTGGCACAAACAACCCATCAGAGAAGAGTCTAATGAATATAACAATCTAAGTACATGCAAAGACTGCACAATTGAAGATTTTATTTCTCCCAGCCTATCAAAACAATCTGCTTCAGGCTTCCAGGTGTCTGTCAATGTGATGAGAGGTTTGATTGAGGTGCACAACTGTCTGCACTAAGTAAATAGTGTCCAGTAATCACAGACCACATGGGCTGCCAAGCACTGGCCTCTTAAGTTATGTTTACGAGACAGCAATGCTGGTGACAGCTGCATAGGGACCATTATCAGCATGCTGGAACCTCAGAAAAACCTCAGATAACATTCAGTACTCATTTAGTGGCCTCTTTTTTCATGCTCCAAGAACTGTGTAAAATCCAGCCGCTATCAGCTTTTAGAGTGAATACTATTGAGCAGCAGGGATTTGCTGCGGGAGACAACTGTTTGTTTTTGAGTGGCAGAAGATGTGAAAAAGAGAAAGGAGTAAAAGGAAGAGAAAATTACAGACAAAGAGGGAGCAGAAGCATACAGTAATTTTTTTTCTATAATGTATAAAGTTATTGCGGTGGCAGACAATGTATGTTTGCTTAAGTCTTTCACTGAATAGTTGCAGTTCATAACTTGTCATGATGAGACTGTTCACTGTACTGGACATTGTTTAAATGTTTTCAAACTCTCGTTATAATTTCCTAATTTTAGCATATCTTACATTTTCAACTGCCATTTTAGGTTCTTGGCTTGGCTGACCAGTAATTTTTATAGAACTTTTATGTTATGTTCTTTAAAAAGGTTCTTTAAAAAAAGGATTGGTAAAGAATAGGGTGGTAGAGTGGCGTTGTAGGTATCATGGTGTCCTCATAACAAGAAGGTGTTGGGTGTCTCTGGTTTCCTCCCATAGTCCAAAGACAGCACCTCATGTGAGTGTGTGGATGTGTTTGTTAGTGTAACTTCCCTGTGATGGACTGGCAACCTGTCCAGGCTGTTTCTCAACCTTTTGCCCCATGACTGCTACAATAAGAAAAGGTATGTATGTATGGATGAATAGGTTCTACAACGAAATACCTTATATGAATGCAAACTTGTGTATATACTCTCACATTTGTGTGGTTTCTTTCCTGCTATGTACCTGCTGTATCTCACTGATTACTTATCAACATGAATAGTCAATAACAATTTGAGTGAGACGAGTTGTGGAGAGTGACCCTGGGTCTGTTGCTCTAAAAATATCTCAGTTTGCGGAGAATGACCCCACCCAGAAACAAAGAATTGAAGTGGCACCTTTGTAACATTTCTTTACTGATGAGTATCAACACATCGTTATCAATAACCACATGGAAACAAGGTACAAGATCATGCTGAGCATTTACCAGCAAATAGACCAAGCAATGACAGTGTAGCATTCCCTCAGTGTCTGACTCTGCCTCAGCAAAGGGAATGCATTAGCTGTCTCATTAGATTGAGAACATTTTGACATTGAATGGCTGCTTGTGTCCTGCATAGTGATCACCCCTAGCTCTTAGAGGTAGCAGGAGGGGGCCTACACAGTTGTCAGCCTGTGAAAGCACTTGCTGACTATTTATGTATGATAATGAAGATTCAGCCATTCAGATCACTGGGTGATTAAAATGATTATCATTCCACCAGCCTCACTGGGTCTCATGACTTTGGGTGTTTCTCTATTGCATTTTTTGAACCGTGTGTAAATGCAAGTCACCGAACTCACTGAGTCTGTAAACATGCAGACATATGGCATCACAGCTGTAAGTCCAGATGAGCATTTACATTTTAAACACATTCATGACAGAACGTCTAATTAACCTCGTTCAGAAAGGCGCAAAAAATCAACCATTGTATCTGTTCTCTTTCAATGACAGTGCTGTTGATGCATCCACTTTATATGTAAAGAAATGTCCAACCAAGCAAGATATTCATAGTTAGTTGTGCCTCATGCTGTCTTTCTGATCAAAACACATTTGAATAATAATAATAATACTTTTACTTAAATAATCAAATCAATATTAGCCATTCTGTGTGTGTGCAGAGAATAACATCAGTAGGACACTCCACAATAAAGGCAACTTCTTAGTGATAGAAAGCACACATAGAAAACTCAAATCCACATGCTGATCCATTTTACTATACTGGTAATGGTAGTACCAGTGTTCACTGGGGTGTGTGCAAATGTACTTATTTTGAATATGTGACTCAATAACTGGTGACTCAATAAGTGTTCATTGTTATCATGATTCATGGTTGCCCTTTACTATTATATTAAAATATTAACTGCAGAAAAAATATAAAATGTGAATTTAATTGGCCAATTGATGTAGAAAAGGAATCAATCAATAAATAATGCAATATTATTCATATGTATTAATAGACTAATTATTTTAGAGTATACAGTGCATGTTCATTCTTTCTTTTTCGTTGACCTGGTACAAGTGTAAACAGTTGAGAAACCAGTTGCCAAACCTTTTCTAAGTAACTCAATCTAATTCACAATCACTTTATTTCACTTTATGTTCATATTCAAACAATGTGTGTACATGCCTAAGATATAGCATATAAAACTGTCTAGAAAAGTACACGGACTACTACTATTGTTCTAGAACATTTAAAAACAGAATAAAGTGTAGAAACATAGTAATAAAAGCCAGTGTGAAAAGAGATGAAAAACAACTAATTCCAAATTAGTCTGTCAATTCTTCTTCTATCAAATATCAAGAAGATACCAATTTCTTCTAAAATAGATAAATGTTCTTACAACTTGGTTATGAGCTCACTTTTACATTTTCAAGAGTCTTTGTGTCTTCAGTTATGAGGGATTTGTCCCTTTGAACATACTGCTTATTTGCCCAAGTCGGCTTGGCTTTAGGTTTGTGAGGTTTGAAAAACTTGCTACGTCTGATTGAAGAAGCCTGATAAGCCCCACAGTTTAAAAAGGAGGCAAAATGTAAGGAATGGTGACGGCTGAGTTACCAACAACAGCACAGCATTTGAATAAAATCCTGTTTTCAGGGGGTACAAGTTCGCGTCGATCACATATGAAATATTGGTTTTTGTTTAATGTGGGCCAAAAATACTGGAGCATATTAAGTAAATGTCTTACATATTTTAAACAAGGCTATGTCTCAAATTGCTCCCCACACCCTACATGTCCTCTGTGCAGTAATTAAAATGCAGGTTATGGTTTGGTAAAGCAAATAGCGTTGATTCATGTATTATTAACAGCCTAGTTGCTTAAGGGAGGGGAAAAGACGGATTGGACTGGGATCAGTATCGGACAGATCCTAAAGGTCAGGATATTGCAGTATTTTTATAGAAAACTGGCATCAGGTCACCCCTAACTTTTACATTTTTTTAGGTTGTAGAAATAGGGTTGTAGAAATAAGTTTTAGGTTGTAGAAATATGTTTTAGTTGTCTGTTGTGTGTCCATTTTGTGACATGATTTGAACATTCCACATGACATTTACCAGATAAATATAAATATCATGTTTGTAAAGCATAATAATGTTTATGTTGCAAATCAACCTCTTTTTACAACACAGATTTTTTACATTCTACAAATGTGTTGAACTGAGCAGCCCGACGTAGACACTGTGGCCCAACTCATGAAATTTAATACCAGAAGCAATTGCCATTCAGGAGAATGCTAGGCCATCTTTTTCCTCTGAAATGAGAGCAATTTTCTGAGAACGGGACCCTTTGTCTGTCAGAGAGCAGGAAATGGATTGAGCTCTTTATTGTTAAACATTGGCGGTGTGTGTTTTCCTGTTACACACACAGACACGCACAAAAAGTGGATCGAAGTTGGAGCAAAATGGGAACATCTTTTTTTGGGACTCCGTTGCGTGCGCATTGTTGTTGTGATTGTGGTGGGCTGATCGAGTGGAACTGCCAAAGTTGAAATATGAAACACTGTGCATGCCAAGTTCACCGGGCTAAGCCTGTGGATAAAACTTAAAGAGGTGCTGTCGGTCAGGCCCTGCAAACACAAAGGCTGTCTGCAAAGGAAAGGAAAGTGCCTGAGTAATTTGAACACACAACTTCACACACAGTGTTTCTGACTGTAAGACTGATATGTAAGACGTGCCTTTTCAGGTAAAGCTGGCAAGCCTTTAAAGCTACAAGTCAGACTACTGGCTTCGCTTTATGGTTATAATGACAATCTATTTACACTTTACCCATGATTTCTGTTGCTAGTAGTAATAGATTTGTTCAATTTAAAACTCCATACACAACTATACAACTACACAACAACCATAGACAACTACTTCTCCCAATTCAAGTTTTTTTGTGTTGCAAACAGACAACAACTCTTAACTCTATGTAGTTTTCACCGAATGTACCAAAGAATAACATTTATGGAATAAAAAACTATGAACAGCTATGGTGTTTTGATACATGTTACTACTAGAAAATACCATACTACCACCTTTATATTAAGAATACAATGCAGTTAGACATTCTGTTAACTATTAAGGCAGTATGGTCACTCTTTGTATAAGTACATCATAGCTGTATATTGTCATAGTTTATATAATGCAAATGTTAGTCTCTAGTTAAAGTTTGCAAAAAAACTTGGCAAAAGCACAATCAGTTAATTTATATTTATGATATTGACAAAAGTATTGGGACAAATATTTTTCAGGGTTTTGGCTAGGCCCCTTACTTCTAGTGACAGGCAATCTTAATGCTTTAGCATACCAAGACACTGACCTCAACCCCATCCAACACCTTTGGGATCAGCTGGAAAAGAGATTGCACACTAGGCCCTCTAGTTCAACCTGTTCAGTGCCTCATCTCATAAATGCTAAACAGAATGAATGGGCACCAATTCCCACATTCCAATATATTACATATCCATATTAATGTCTATGTATTTGAATGGAATGTCATTAAAGTCCCTGTTGGAGTTATGGCCAAGTGCCTGAATACTTTTGTTCATACATTGTATGTCAGTTCTCTCCTTGGAGGATATATCCCTGCAGAAAAACCCTGCAGCCCTTGTAATCATGCTGGTGTAGAACATTTACATCATTCAGAAGAGCTTAACATATTCAACCATAAGGTTCTTCAGGTCATTAAAGATCATTCTTCATTCTCCAGTCTTAAGAACATTTTTATCAGCTTTATTTTTAAGTAAAAGTGTAGTCCTCATTAGAAAGATACGTCTGGTTCTCAGTCTGAACATTTTTTTAAAGAGAGCAAATTATCAGGCTCAGTCAGCATAACTGCAATTACAAACAATGCCAGGTCTTAGGGGTGATGTTTACTCTTCAGCAGTCTACACATTCACTGCAAGTTGTATCAGATTAGTTTATGGGAAGGAAAATTTCAGCCTCAGCAAAAACACAAAGGGACACACGTTCATGCTGAGTGGAGTTACTGCTCTGCGCTGAATAGGATGTAATTATTGGATGTGAGTCTGAATCCCATTCGCCAGTACCTCCCATTAGGGCAAAACCAAAAAAGCTTAGACAGCCGAGTGTATAATCCGCATCTGATCCACTCTTACTCTCCATCAACATCTCAACACGCTCGTCTTATGCGCCTCCGCAGCAGGACTTGTTCGTACAGCACCAAAGACCGTAATTAAATCCTTGCAATCCAGTGAGGAGGTAGAGTACCACAGCTTACTGTACAAACTATATTTCCCTCTAAAGACCCCTTTAAACACCATGTTCATTGATCACATGTGAGTCTTTGTGGTTTATCACATTATCAATCTGTGAAACTTTACTGAAATTCTTCTTACTCAGAATGTACAGTTCTTATGTACAAAAAAATGGGTTTTAGGTATCCATTGAAATGATCCATTGGAGGGTTCTGTCCCGTCACTTCAGAAGACCCTTTCGGCCCTGTTATTTCAGTGTGTGCAGGATGACAGATGTAATGAATAGGAATTCGGTTGACTTTCAGGTGAAAAAGGTGAATAAAAAGCCAAACCTGGACATTAGCTCAAAAAACTGATATATGTGGCTTTGAATTATGTATCTGTCCAATATGTCCCACACTTCTATATGTCCCACATTTCATAACATGTGACATATATGTCCATCCTTTTAACCTAAGTCTGACCTTCCACTAACCTAAATCTACTCAGGCTGGTTTATGAATAATGTATGTTAATGATATAATACATAACACTTAATAATGTCATGTCTAGAGGTCTCTGATGAAGCCTACATGCCTTCAAATAGACACAGATTAACAATTACTTGGTAACTATTATGAAATGAGAATGTAAAGATTCTATTTTCTAGTAGTAGCTCTGTTTCCTAATTTATTATTTGGAGTTCACTTAACTGAATTTTTAAAAGAAAAAAGAAAAGGGGGCATTTCAGCTGATGCCCTCATCCACAGCAACTTAAAATCATTAGTTACAGGGACCGTCTCTGCAGCAACTGAGGGTTGAATATCTCGAATCTGTTGTTATCGTGTACACAGTCAATTGTTTTAACCTCTAGGTTATTACCAAGACAGCCCAAACCCTAACAATTAGGGGAAATACATTTTTTCTACATTCACTGTAAATTAACAGTACAGCTAGCTGACCAATGCACCTCTCATTTGGGTGGTGTGCGGCGAGAGCTCTCCACTTTTACTCTCTCACCCTGAGAACGATGGGATGGTATCACTCCAGGGGTTCGGGACAGAGCACTCAAACTGACGTGACAACACTATCACCTGCTCATGGCCTAGACAGGCCAATAGGGGCGGGGGCTTCAGTGTGCTGGGTGTAGGCCAGGACGGGGGAGGGGTGGGTGTGAGGAAGAAAGGCAGATGGAGCAATGTAGGGGGGCGAGGGGACGGGACCCAGCCCAACACAGCACGCGCAGGAAACACAATCAAACTCCCAGCAGACCTGCTGAGCATGACACACGCCACATCTCGCTCACCCGTTCTCTCTCGCTTTCTTTCTCTCACTCACACATACACACAGAATCACTCATTCCCTTTTCCTATCTGACTTGCTTACAGTTCATTAGGAGTGCTTTGTTAGCTTATATTGAAACAATGCCATATGCTCCTCAGTGAGCATGTGCTGATCACTAGGGAAACTCTCACAAGCAGTGCATTTATCTTAATATAACACTGACATATAAAATGCATGTTAAACGTAAATTTCTGTAGAACTGGAACTGGAATGATTCCCTGAAATATTTAATTTAATTTGGACAATAATATGTAGGACCAATATGCCTGAAACATCTTGTTTTTGTAATTTTGTGATTATCGTATGCAGGGTTGCTGGTAATATGTTACAAATTCATGCCTTATAGTATTGCTGTTTAAATTCATTCAGTTTAAATTCCTGCATTCACATTAAAGTTATTAACTTCATACAGGTTGCGTTTCTTGCCTTACTGAAGACTCTAAGAGAGCAATATCAGTTATGAACGATGCACTTAAAATATAAATTTCCTCTATAAAAATGATTTGTACTTGCTCATTTATGTAATTTATGAGTGTGCTGCAGTTGTCTCTACATCTTTGCTAATATGAGCAATGCAGTGCAAATGTGAAAACACTATAAAAGCTGAGATGTATCTATTGAGGCATCTAATCCTAATAAAATACAATGGAATAATAAAAAATAGCAGTTTGAAGAAGAAACCCAAACTCATCAAAACAAGCAAGTCTTTTTCTTTAAAAATAGATACTGTAGCTTTACTTTGGATGAATAAAAATTTTATGTTCAGAATTGTTGTTCTGAACATTTTCAGAGACTTTTATCCAAGACTTTCCAAAGCCTCGTTCTAAAGAGAAAAAAAGTGAAACAACCATGGCATTTTCTATTGTTCTTTCCGATACAAATTATACATGGGTTGTTAGAGTCTAATAAAGAAGTAAGGCAATGAGCTTCATGTTCTATGTGGTAATAAGTAACGTAATCCCATTGCAGTTTGAGAATTTGTAAGCAATTTTTAACCTATTAGTCCAACACTGGCATATTCCGCCTAACAACATACACTTAACTTACAATGATGAATTGCACATTAAGCTGAAGAATTAAGAGTAAAGTTACCTTTAAACTACATAAGAACATAAGGCATGTAGCAGCCTATCAAAGTACAGTGAATAGCATTTCCCAATATTATCATTAAGTCACTCTTAAAATCCATGGATTATGGTATAATTACTAGCCATTGAATATGTGGGTGTTGCTGCTGCATGCAGACTGTTTCTTTAGCCTTCATTGTTTGTTGACACTGCTAAAAACTGGTTCAGCCAGGAACCTCTGCCTGCCAGATTTGCATTGAACATTGATAAAGCAATGGATTTCACTGTTTATAACTGTTGGCACCTTTTGTGAAGGTCTTTGTTGACAGTAAAATGCAAACCGATGCCACATATTACCACTGATTCCACTTAAAATAAAATGTACTCAACTTACTATGATAATGGATGCTTAACTGAAATTTGGAGAGGTCGACATACTGTAATGGTCCCTGTAAATTTGATACTTTAATGGTCATTAAACCCCTCGCAGTATATCACATTAGTAATTAAAACCAGTTGCCATCGTAAACCATCGCATCAGATTGATGAACCCCCTCCGTCAACTTGTTTCTTCGCAGTATAAAGCTTTCTTTCCACCCACTCATCACTCTCAATGTTAGGCGCATGGCAATGCTCCATTCGTGCTCCATACAGACGCCATGTTTCTGTGCCAGTGATTGCTCATGAATAACCTTGGTTCCAATTCCTGGTTTTGCGAGTAATGACAATGTAACACAGCAGCAGATGGTCAGAGTGTGACTTGTAGAGGGTTCTGTGGAGATTAAGTGGTATTATTCATTTTTTAAGTAAAAGAAGCCTCTGTACTGAAGCTATGGGGGGTGGCGTTTGTACTGATAAGGGGAAAAGAAAGATATCTTGTGTGCTACAAGAAACAGATAAGTGCAGAACAGATGTGTAAGGAGGAGCCTGTGGCCATGAATGGCAACACACATCCCTTCACTCCCTCACACAAATGAACCAAAAGAGGTTGTTCAAGTCACAGAATTAAGTTCAGAAAATGATTTATTTTCTAGCTCCCACACATACTTCCTCTTGGGTCAAAGGTAGGACTTTGGTAGTTTACCTTCAGGGCAGGTATTCATATCCTCTGCAAGTTATTTTGTGTGAAGTAATGAGATACAGTGACATGCTATGAGTGTAAATTTATTTTATACTAATTTATCCCTCCCAGTTTGTGATGCGCCTATGTAATCTCCTGCTTTGTGCATTTGCAAGGTACATGTTTATACTGAAAAAGGACCTCATCTACCCATCTTCTCTTTACTTATGGATTTTCAAAGATGAAGACACCTACAGTGCAGTTTAATTGAATTTACACACCAAGCCGTGGAACTGTTAGTATCACCACAGTGTACACAAATTCATTTTCAATACTATTTACCAGGCGTGATAAGGACAGCAAGGTATGCCTTGTGGTAAAGCAAATGTTTACACAAGATCTCACCATGACCGCTGATATATGAGCACCCCGAGGTTGGAGAATATGGAATGTAAGCATAGATCTGTGTCTTGCGGGGAGTGCCTCTTCCACAATGTTTCACACACACTTTTCACCACTTTCAGAACAAGTTCTGCTATCAGTGTATCTGTTTCCTCCTCAGGCCCCAGCCAGTCTCAGTGCACTGTGCGGGTAAATGAATCTCCCATCATTACTCAATTCCACTCAAAGCACAGTTTGATGAGGAAGATATTCAGTTAGCCAGGTTGGAAATCTGTTTCATTTTTGGTTTGTCACCTTTGCTAATAGTCAATGATTTTCAATCCACAGTCAAATTCAAACACAGCGGTACTTGGTTGTATTTTGCCATAAATACAAATACAGGAAAATGCAGCATATTGTAACAGTGAAATAACTTATAATACTGTCTTGTTTTATAGACTGTTTGTGTAGTTTTATGCATGGCTATTGTGTCCCCATGTCATGATTCCCTATGACTCCCACATAAAGGCTGGCGCAATTTCAGACTTCCATCATGCAAATAACTTTTATTTATTAACAATAAAAGGCACTAGGGCCAAAGGAGAGAGGGGAAACACAAAACAAGAATGTGTGTGGACCAATAATGAGGTCCACCAAAAACGAACTTAAATTCTCCAACACAAAACCCCAAAACCCAATCAAAACCAGAGATGGGGATTCGAGTCTGAGACTCGAACTTGAGTCACAATTAATTCACACAAATAAAGACTTTTGACTTGGCTTGACATTGCCACTTAAAGGCTTTAGACTTCACTTGGACTCAAGCACACAAACTTGAGACTTGACTACTTGTGAATATCTCTAATCAAAACACACACGTTATTTCTCCTGATTACACCAGCAGCAGAAACACATATTAAACAAACTCAAACCCGGTGTGCTCAGGATATCAAAATAAGAGTTCCATTATCAAACAAAACCAAAGCACAGAAAAGAGCAGCCTCTGATGGCCGAAGATAGGACATGACACCCCATTTAAACATCACCAAAAATTCGACAAATATTTCACCAGATTCAACTGTTTTAGTCATATTTTTTCGAAAGCATTTTTAGATTGCTAAGTTGGGTCACAAAATTCACACCAGGACTAATTTACTCATCCTGGAGTTTAGCACAATTTAACAGCATGGAAATACAAAGAGAAAAATTTAGATTCCTCAATATACATTTAAAAACAGATGTTTTTAATGCATAGATTCATGGAAAGCAGACCATGGATGTCATGTAAATAACATATATTTCAGTGTTATCTTTAATTACTAATTATATTGGTTATTTGCTGTTCTTCTCTGGGGTCAAAAATAATAGAAATAATAAACATATTGAATAGTAAACAACAAATAATGAACAAATGTTTATTCAAATGATGTTTTTGAAGTACAGTATTTGGGTTGGAAAAAATAATCTTTTTCAAACAACAGAGATCTGTGTTGAATTAAATCACATTTGCACCAGAATTACTATTGACTGTTACAACTAGTGGCTCAGTCTGTAACAATTAACCCCACTTATGGGGTGAGCTGGACAATTTGCACTCCCTTTCAGCTTTCAGCTGGATTGTTCATTAACGATAAGTGCAGGTTGTTTGAATGAAAGCAATTTTAGTGTTGCTCAAATACTTGTTAAATCTATTCAGCAAATACTGCTGGGCTCTGGCATGTTTTCTCACGTGCCTAACTAGAATGCTGCTTGAGCTATTTAAGCTGTAATAAGCTGTTTTCTCTTGTGGCACTCACATGGATTCAGAACAAATCCTCCAACACAAACACCCTACCTCACAAATGCCATCAGATTCTCACAGCAATGTTTCATCTAGTGTAAAGGCTTCCCAGCAGAGCAGAGGCTGTTACTGGTGCAAAGGAGAAGGAAAGTGTTATCTATTAATTCCATTGTTTTCAGAATACATTTTGGAGGCATAGGTTTCGACAAACTTTTGAACACACACCGGTGAGCCACAGATTCAAAACCACTGACAGATGGTTACAGTGGCACCTGTAAAAGAGGTGGATTATAAAAGTGAACAGACAGTTCTTGGAGCTGATGTGTTAGAAGGAACAAAATATGTATAAAAATAAGTATAACGATCTGAACGACTTTGATGAAAACCAAACTGCAATAGCTAAATGACAGGTCCCTGGAGACACACAGACAAAGCCTTCGGGTCTTCTTTTTATAGACCTTTACATGCATGCATGTCTCATTTTTATGTTTTTGTGTAGCTCAACATTATATCCTAAGAGGCATGCCATCATTTTAAGTGTGAATAAGTAATGATGAATGAGTCTTTGTGTACAGAAGTTAGCTTTGTCTTTAGGCTTGGGAATAATATTTGTGAGTGCATTGTGTCATTTATATGGTAATTTGATTTCATATATAACATATTTAGTGTGGAAGCTGCAAAGGGGTGGTAAACTCTAGTCTACTATCTATGTCATTAAAATCCCTATTCCTGTAATGGTCAGGTTTCCCAATGCTTTTGTCCATGTGGTTTATGTGTATGCCCAGGATCTCCAGGTGGAAATTTTCTGTTTAGCTCAATCTGTTGAAAGACATGTTGTGCAAAAACAAATGAAAAAAAAACTCTGGTGGCCTAGTGGTTAGGGCGTGGCCCCTGCAATCAGAAGGTTTTAGGTTCAAATCCTAACTCCTAGTGTCATCATCAGGACCCCTTGAGCAAGTTACTGTCCCCAAACAGTGCTCCCTGGGTGCCCACTTTACTTACACATTTTTAGCACATGCACAAATATCAGCACCATACATTTGTCAACTTATTGCCAATTTTTGAATTTTTTACTTTAAACTAAAAGACTGACTCAAATAATTAGGACCAAACTATTTTTGTAGGCAATAGTTTTATCGGTATTTTTCTTTTATTTCCATTCTGAGGCTAAATCTGACCGCATGTCAAAAGCTGCTCAGCAGAGAAGAACATTTGTTGAAAAGCTTCTAAAAATGCCCTCAGAACATTTTTTAAATCATGTGTTCTGATATTGTCCTGGAGCCAAAGGCCTCAGACGGGAGTGACTTGAGTCTCTTTCTTATTAATGGAATTCTAAAAGTGACTCGGTCAGCTCTCGTTCATTTTTGACAGGACACTTCGTTCTTAGACAGAATTCAGGGCATCCATTTCAGAGGGTCAGAAGTCAGCCTTAATGGGGTTGGATATTTTATGAAGCTCTGTCATTTGTGAAGAGTAAAAGACAGAGTTGAACTTTAAAGCCCCCATTGTTATGAACACATTTCAAGGTGATAAAGAGCTTTCCAAGACTGCTGTGTTATTCATATGCCTCCAATTGATGCCCTTGAATGATAACCTAAAGAACCTCACATTCTTGAAAAAGCTAAATCTGTCAAAAAGGGGTTTTTGGAGAGATGTCACATAAGACTCGCATTTAGTTCTCCAAAGAACCTTTAAATGAATCAGTCTTTAAAGTACTGAGCAAATAAGATATGCAAAAAAAATTTCAATATATAATAAACCTCCACACAATGTAAAGATTTTATACAGGCTAAAGTCAAGATGATTTTTAATGATGTTTTAATAGTCTTGTTATTTATGTATTAACCCTTAAAATATATTACTAAACTATTTTCTATGCAATAGTAAATACACACAAAAACAATTATTTACATTGGAACTGCATGGTTCTACAATGAATTACATTTGTATTCAACTAACATGACTGTGTACAGCTTTTAAAATAATAAGCAATAAAAAAGTAATCCACATTCATTGTTATTCTTTCTCTAATTTCAACAGCATGAGTGAAAAATTATTAATATTGAATTACAACCTTGAATTATTGTCACCAATAAATATAATGACGATAAGGGTTAGCTTAAGAGTTATTCCTCAGTAACTGCTATGAAATTAGTATGTAAGATATGTAGGGAGAGTGTGTTGTTGGACCCTTAAGGGGTAATGAGTTAAAGATATAGCCATTATTTACATCCTTTTGCCATTGTAATTATGCAGGCTTCTCTCATGACATGCCCTGATGAGTTAGAGCTTCATGCATTCCTTTGGCTAAAGAGCAATGTATTTGTGTGTGTGTGAGAGAGAGAGAGAGAGAGAGAGAGAGAGAGAGAGAGAGAGAAAGAGAGAGAGAGAGGAATGTGTTTAAGTGTGTGTGGTGTGTGAGTTTGTGTGTGTGTCTGTGCATGTGTGAGGGTGTGAGGGTGTGTGTGTGTGTGTGTGTGTGTATGCGTGTTGTAGTGCTGGTGGTGGGAGGGCACTATGTGAGATGTACAGATTGTTCTGGACAATTTGACAGAAACAAGATAGATGCCACCATACGTTAGCTATCTCACTAGTGTAGTGTGTGTGTTTGTGTGTGTGTGTGTGTGTGTGTGTGTTCTTGTGTGTTTGTGGTGTTCTTCTCTAGATTTTTCAGACAAAAATGTCCTGATTTTCTTGAAATATAATAATAGAGAAAATGACAAGCCTCTTAATAAAAGCTTCAAATTGTTTTTTTAACTCAAAAAGAAAAACAGTTCCTCTTGGTTGAGGTCAGGTTTTAGGTTAATAATTCTGATTATATTTTTAAAACATAAGAAAAAAACTGTCAATAGATATATAGACATGATAATATTGTTTATAAATATCACATTTTGTGTTTTGCTGCACAAAAACAATAATATACTGTTGTCATATATAATTTGGAAAAAGAGTTTAATTCTTTAATGGCATTTGCGAATTTGAGAACAGTGGATACTGGTTGGGATAAGGAAATTAATAAATTGATATTATTTCATATTTAACCCTCTATGGCATGGCATTGCCTTTAGGCAACAAAATATTATTTTGGCCCATCCACAGCTCCAATAAAAAAAACAAACCTAAAAAATCACATTATATCTGATGATAAGTCTGGAACCAATAAAATTTGAGGTGGATGTAGGTTAGACCTTTCATCTGGGGGTGGAGCAGTCCTTGTTGAGCCAATAGCTGGGTTGCACACACTGCTAGCACAAGGTTTTGAAATTAATTTGTACAAAACAATCTGTGATGCACATGAGTATGTAAAGAAGCATATCTGATTGAGTAAAGACACCTTTTGTCTTTATTTATATATTAAAATTTTATTTTTTCATTTGTTGCCTCAGGGCAATGTTGTGCAGTAAGACCACTTTTAGTATGTTGCCTCAGGGCAACACTATGCAACCAGACTAGTAAAACGCCAAGGTTTATGCATTTATATATATCACATAAACTGCACTTCGAACTTTCATCACAGTAAGAGAAGAAACTGTATTAAGTCAGACAATCCATAGGATTCCATTCATCCTTCAGTGGTGAATGCATTTATATATTAAAATATTACAATATATAAACACAAACTCACACAGCTAACCTACCGATTGATAAAACAATGTACCTTATATTTGTTGAAATAACACTTGTTGAAATTGTTGTTGTTGCAATAAAACTTCTAATGTATTTATTGTATGTTATTATATATTGTAAAATACCTTGGTATTTTAGACCCTTTGCAGCATCTTGTTGCCCTGAGGTAACAAACCAAAATCTTTTAGGGGGGCTTGGGTTGGACACATTTTATGATTTATATATTATTTAGGACCCCAGGGCTCCCAACATTTTGGGTGAAATATTTTTTCCTCTTAAAATAAAAATGCGTGCCATACAGGGTTAATATCCTATGAATAAATACTTTTCAAGGCAACTTTATATAGTACCGCATATTCCATCTTTTTGTTTACTCCATTCCCAGTCAAAATGACCACTAAAAAGACAAGTTATTCACAAAATCACCAACAGCAGAACATCCACACGCAACAGCTACACTATCACATGCTTTAAAAGGGCAAGTTGGTTCCATAGATATTAAATAGAAGCTGGTCTACTTGTAAAACAAATTAGAATATGAAAGAAAAACAAGTGAGGAAACAGGAGTATCCAAAACAACAGTTCAAAAAAACCTTAAGGGCTATAGTGAGAAAATTGGACTCCTGACAACTACGCAAGATGTGGTAGTCCATCAAAACTGTCACCATCACATAAACTGCACTTCGAACTTTCATCACAGTAAGAGAAGAAACTGTATTAATTCAGACAATCCATAGGATTCCATTCATCCTTCAGTGGTGTGAAATAACTACACATTGAGTGTCTGAAAAATGAGTAGCTGGTCAAGAAGCTGTTACAGAGAAAGGAAAACCCAAACTGGACATTTGGGATGTGGAGGCGTGGATGAGTAATGATTGATATTTACACACTGTGTGTGTATGTGTGTGTGTGTGTGTGTGTGTGTGTGTGTATTTGAGTTTGTGTGTGTGTGTGTTGTTTTGTTATCATTGTTGGAGGCAAGCATCCTGTCTCACAAAGCACATTCAGGCAGTTTATCATGAAAGGCATGCTTTCATATGCACATGCATGACGACTACTTGGAATCAGACACTATTTAAACCTTTTTTCAAATAGTGGAAGTCGATAACCATCAATGGAAAATGAATTAACCTCCGGTGCAATCGGGTATTGTGAAGCTGAAACTTAGTCAGAAATTCTGTCTCAGCTGAGCACTCTTCGTGACAGAACCCAGCCATACCTGTGCGATCACACACATGCAAGCACACACAAACCCAGCAACACACAATGATTCAGCAGTGTACTGTAGCTCGAACACTATCTGTCGGTGTGTCAGACAAAACAACATTCAAAAACATCATTCATTTCGAAAGATCTGAAATCGGTCAGTTGATATGTCCATACCAACTGCTCGGGAAGAGACTGGGGAATGTTTGCAAGTCCTGCGGGGAGATATAAGGCAAAGAAGTGCGAACCTCCTGCCCTTTAGTTATCTACTGCAATTTGAAAATGTGATTACATCTTATTTCATTACGGTTTATTGCACCACTGACAAGACTGTGATCTGCTTCTGTTGCAGTGTTTAGATGAACAGGGAACGTAAAGTGTTATAGGTCTTGCTTTCTCACGGTTTATTCTGGGAAATGAGATCAAGAACAGGACATTTCATAGTTAGGATCACTGCATGTCTGATAGAATCTCAAGCACATTTTTCTTGAACCATGTTTTTCTTTTCTTTTCAGCAAAAATGGTTTGTCCTGGATGCTCCAAGGAAAAAAAACTGGTATCATAGTGTCTAACAGTTTTGTGTGTTCCAGCCTAAATGTCTTCAAATATTCTAATGTGTAAATAAAGAAAGATCCGATAAAGATTACCTTGAGAAAATAACACCAGTCCTCATGACAGACACTCCCAATTAGTTGGAAGCAGGAAATACATCCTGAAAAAAAAGCATGGGAAACATGCGTCAAACAAGTCCCAGCAAATATTGTGCTCTCGTATAAAGTACGTTAAAAAGGCTTCTTTAAGTGATGCCATAGAAGTATGGGGCGCTGTTTGTATAAACAGCTTCACAAATTTAGAGGTGTCATTTTTTCAACATTTAGCACAATGTTTACACAGAGCTAAATGTGTTTAATAAACAGTGTAAGGTTTTGGTCCATTTTCTTGCTGCTTAATTGTTAAATGTTAAATCTAAATGTTAAATGATAAATCTAAATGTAAAATGTTAAATCTAAATGTTAAATGATAAATCTAAATGTTAAATGTTAAATCTAAATGTTAAATGTTAAATCTAAAT
>JBBMFX010000030.1:5994216-6007404 GCA_037832545.1 Rhabdalestes septentrionalis | reverse complement strand
GGTTGTAATTAGAAACAGATGCGAGTCTGACCGTGTCTACTCTGTAAAACAGTGTTTTCCACATCAACTCACAAATCGGACTCAAAGGCAACAAATTAATTTCCGCATAAATCAGCACACAGGCTTGTTCCGCCTTTTATTATTACAGACCGTTAGTCTGACGTACACTACGTGGACAAATGTATTGGGACGCGCTTCTGAGTTCTGATGGCCCCTGGCTTCCAGTGCAATTCAGTACTGATGCTTCAGTAAACCAAGACATTTTGGACAACCTGCAACTGTGCCTCAGTGCACAAAGCAAGGTCCATAAAGTCTGGTTTGGATGAGTTCAGTGTGACTTCAACGCCATCCATCAGCTTCAGGATGTGTTGGAACCGAGATTGTGATCCAGGCCTTCATAAGTGTCTGACCTCATAAATGCTCTACAGAATGAATGGGCACAAATTCCCACAGAAATTAATTAAAGTCTATGGATTTGAATGCAATGTGATTAATGTCCCTGTTGGTGTAATGGTCAGGTGTCCCAATATTTTTATCCATAAAGTGTACATGGAGCCCATCTTTGGATTTTTTTATCTCAACTTTTTAAGATATTTTGTTTTGCATGATCTTCTCAAATAACTTTCTAAATCAAGTAGTCTCTAGAAATAGTTAATAACTTACTGTCAAATTTAATGTAATGGACTTTGATGCATTTGCTTATACTCGAGTATATTAATGAGAACAATTTGTAGTTTTGTATTTCACTCTTGCAAAAAAAAAAAAAAAAAAGTTATCTTAGTGAAAGCATTTGCACTGATTTTCCACTAGTCTCACATCTGACTCTGGGGGATTAAGACTTTTATTTTAGACCAAACAAATCCAAAAAGACAAGAATAGCATCAGCAAATTCCTGTTCTTATAGTGATGGTGCAGTTCTACACCCAAACTTAGTACAAGTTAGTTAGCCTGTTGTTTAACTGACTCACATGAAAGTACTTGTTGAGTCAGTATTCTCCAGCAGTGATGATTTTACTCTTATGTGGGTTTAGGTGGACCAGAATTTCACAATTTCGAGAAGGCCTTTTGGTCTAATTTTCCAGTCTTTAGTGAAAGCTCATGAAAGCTTTGATTAGCCCAGATTGTTGGCAGATTTAGACTAACTCGTGTTAGATCTGACGGACACACTGCCCACAGTACCTTCCTACAAGTCCTAATGTGACCCACATACAGTCTGAGACCCTCACGAAGACATGTGGGTGTGCGTGGTTGACACGAGCAACTGGAGACGTGTGAAAATCTCCACAGGCTACAGCAAGAGAGCCACACTTCATTCAGAACTACATAAAAACCTCACAGCCACATGCAGGCCAGTAAGTAATAAAGCCAAGGGTTCATTAACGCTGCAGAGCATTTGGTGCCCTGCTTCAGAGGGTAGACAAAAGCGGAATGGCTTGTTGTGGTGTAAGCTGCTTTAGGTCATTAAAACAATCCCTGGCTGAGTTTTCCATTCATGCTTTATTTGTGCCATTACTGAAACGCTCATGTTAAGCGAGGCGCCTTTACTGCAGTGTGCCATGTTGTTGGAGTTTGCTGAAATCTCAGTGCAATGACATCATCTGGGTTGCGGTTGTAGTTTTTACACGGTGTGCTGGTTTATCCTAAACAGCTCCACGGAAGACTGCAGTCTGCTGACAGATATCTCATGCGTTCTCCCATAGATTATCATGATTAGATTAAAAGTGATGCCCCAGATGGCACTAGAGTTTGGGTTCCACATGAGCGACATTGTTGAAAGCTGCAAAGCTGTGACTGACGTTTGTAGTTTTTGGTGTTGTTATAATGCAGCCATTAGAGTTTAAAGTGTGTTGTCAGACTTCATTGTTTTCTTGCAGTGACGCACCAAATTATGCATTAATTGTGTAATGTGGTTTTGCAGGAAGTTATTTCCACATAAAGGAAAATGTTTTCATTGATGATCATCCGAGTGGGAGAAACTTCTCATTTGGGTTTTGTGAGTTTTGGAGGTCAAGATCAAGTTGATTTTTAATCCATGTGTTAGTGTGTTGATTCTTTAGAGCTCTAGTATGTTGTATCTTCTGCACAACATTGGTTTGGCTCATAAAAATGCTAATTTATTTTAGGATTGCATGTATTGTAATTGGAGAATGTTTTTGAGTGTAAAAGTGAACTTACAAATTAATGCAGTTAAGATATATCCACAACATGGAAAGACTGCATCACAACAACTAGTTTGGGTCATTTCCATGACCGGTGGTAAAAAAGACCCTCAGAAAAGTTTCAAAAAACAATTTGATGGTGTTCGGTTCTCAATATTAAACTACAATGATTTTATTATTCATTCGATATAATAACCTTGTATAAAGAAAAGAATTTGTGATCTGGTGTGCACTTTCAAAAAGCTGTGGTCTACAAGGTGGAAAATGTGAGCCCTGGTTTTCCACACAGAACTGTGTAAAGTTGTTGGCTTCCGAGACATTTTGCACCATGTGGGCATATCTGACTTTTGACTTTGGCAGAAAAGCTTCAAAACAGTAAATCACCTGTGAACAGTCGTGGCCATGAGAAGCTTTAAACATTCACAGATGATCTGCACATTCACTCAGGTTGCTGAGGAAATGTTCCCTATGGATTTATATATAAGCCCCTGTGTTACAGAGCTAGTAAAGTGAACGTGCGGAAAGTTATGATATGATGGTGAACTGCAATGGAGAAATAAATTAACATTTTGGGCCAGAACTGGTCGCTGGAGTAGCTTAAATGCTTTGGTTCATGCAGTGTCTTGTTTAATTTAGGACGGCCAGCCTCAGTCTGCGGAAGCAACTAAACCTGTTAACAAGAGATTCTGACCCGTCCATCTGTTGATTTATCTCTTGCATATATCATATTATTATTATTATTATTATTATTATTATTATTATTATTATTATTATTATTATTATTATTATTATTATTATTATTACACAAGTATGCAGTCTATTGGATCCCCAGTGCTGGCAAACACATTCCCTTTTTTAAGAAAGGAACCAAGAGGAATGTAAATGGTTGTGAAGTTTAGACCTGGACCAAAAACTGAAATGCATAATTGCTACTGTTTCTCATTACAAATCAGGAAAAGCATAATTAAAAATCTGTAACACATTAAAAGCTACTAACACAGAAACAGATGCTTTTAAATGATACATGTCTTATACTGCACGTATAGATTAAATGCTACAATTACACCTCAGTAAAAATAAATAAGAGACTACTGCAAAAATGTTCAGTTTCTCAGGTTATATCTTTAATGCTGATAATATTTCTCCTCATTTCCAAATGAAAATATTGTTCTTTAAAGCATGATTTTAAAGAAACTTACAGAAATTAAAAAATTGAAGAAAATACATGTTATGTTCACGCAAACAATAATTAACTTTGACGAACTTTAATTAGACAATATCCAGCTGGTCACGTTGTGAAAGGAGAACGTTAATTAAAGCTTTTTTTATATATACTTTTCTTGATTAAATAAGATGTGATTCAGGTGATCACTAATGAAGCAGAATGAGGTGCTTGTGTAGGAATTTAATAGACATGGAATGTCATACTTAGATATGCTGATTTAAAAATACATTTCAGTGGACACTTATTTGTATTCTGTTGAGATCATGAGTATCAAAACACTTCATTCCTCTAGCTTTACAAGTCTCTTTAGATAAGAACCTGTGCAAAATGTGTATTTCTAATTAATTGTGTACTAAATTATCTCTGTGTTCTCTGAGTTTTAATCTTGCGGTCATTGTAATTATTGTGAGTAAAATTATTGGTCATTGTTGTCAATATGTTGAATTCTGGTGTGAGATAATTTAGCGGAAACTAACACTCAGTTAAGAGTAGAATCTGGACAAATTGTACAATACATTTACTCTAGTATATTTAGGAATAAAAATCTACCTTTTTGCACACTCATAATTCCTTAATTTGCATTTAGTCACGAATTCCTTTAATGTGCCCAGTTTCAGTAAAATATTTCAGACCTCATCTGTGCAGCTTTTAGAAAGGTGACGGCTGTCACTTAAGCAGAATTGTTTCATTTTCTGCAAGTAGTATAAGACCTCAAACATGATTTCGTCCCAATGAAGATGGATGAATAAATTGCATGAGGAAGTAACTGTGCAATTTTGCCATTTACACCATATAATTATATGATCTGCTGCTGACTCCAAAAGGTCCTTTTACCTTCAACGTCATCATTATGCCGAAGTAATGATGTGTTGACTCGAGTATGGCCTCATGCACCTCAGACTGTTTGCTGAAAGTGTTTCCTCCATGATTGCATGTAGCAGCCTTAGTTTTGCAGGATTGTTGAAAGTAAGATGCAGTTAACATGCTTAAACTCGCTCGCAACTGTGCACTCTGTGTCTTTACTGACATAAACAGTTGGGCGGAGTTCGGTTGGACAACCAGGTGTTGTTCTCAATGTACTGTATAACTGAAAGGAATTTGTGGATGAGGTCATGCTTATGTAATCTTCAGTGCATGGAGCGCTGATCATTTTAGGCCAGTTTGGAGTGGGATAAATCTCCAGCTGAGAGACACGACAGTTACAGCCCATAAAATACAAAACAAGTACATTCCGAAATCTCAATGTGTGTTGATTTTTTGTTGTTGTTGTTGTTGTTGTTGTTGTTGTTGTTGGTTGGTTTGTTTTGTTTTGTTGTTACTACAAAAGTGTTTTTATTGTTTGGGTTTTTTCAAATGGTTATGTCTTTTGGTATAATAAGCAGTGTTGAGAGTAATACTTAATGTTCATTGTTTACTTTAATTACTGTTACAGTCTCTCCTGTGTTGTAGGTAAAATTTTGTTTCCTCCCTCCTTCTTGTGCAGAAAAACAAAGCAAAAAATGAGACACATCTGAAGGAAAGAGGCCCTCAGGATGGAAGTGGTGAGTGGTTTCCTGTACCTGACATCATGTCATATAAACAAATGAAAGAGATTGTGCTCTTGGCACTGACGGTTAAAGAATTTCACTTTCTACAGACCAAGAACTTGCTTAAATAAACGGGACTGGAAAACACTTGTTCTTCAGATTGACTCCTTTCATTTAGGTTCTGGAGCAGCTCTCGTTCCCTCAGCCGAATTCCAAAACTGCTGTTGTGTAATTTGGCGTGGGACTGATCATAACAC
The DNA here is from genome assembly GCA_037832545.1 of Rhabdalestes septentrionalis. NCBI lineage: Eukaryota > Metazoa > Chordata > Actinopteri > Characiformes > Alestidae > Rhabdalestes > Rhabdalestes septentrionalis. The sequence continues at coordinate 6,002,237 of JBBMFX010000030.1, read as the reverse complement.
TCTGTTGGACTGTGTCAAGTCTAGCAAGGCGCACTCTTTAGTAACGTAGAGACCCACTCATCCTCTGTGGTGTCGGCCTCCTGGTGTTTCTGGTTTAAATAATGGGTCATTTAAAAAACCCAAATGTTGCATATGAACCAAGACATGTTTGGTGTCTGATGTTTGTATCATTATTGCACTGGACCTAATAAATGGTAAATGGGGGCTTGAACACTATTCTTTAGTTCTGTGCTAAGTGCATGCCAAAATCACACCCATGCATCAACCTGCATTGAGGTGTTAAGGTCAATGCATGCTCAGTCTATCTGAGATTAACAACTGTAGGAGACTCTCTAATACTTTAATTTGACTCTTTTTTATAGATAACACTGCCAAATAGTGTTAGAACCCACATAAACAAGTGTATTTGTTTTAAGATATCCAAATTGCTTGAGGCAAGTTTGTGTTGAAGGAGGCATGCAGTTTGGATAGTGTCAGTTGGTGGGCACGTTTCATTGCTTTTCGGCTACATTGGAAGCAGACGTGCCTTGGCTGATCAGCTACATTTCGAATTAGAGGGGGAAAATTGTGTTTTGCCAAGCTACACTTTTTAATAAGAGAATTATTCTAGATGGGCTGCAGAACAGGTAGCTGAGGTCTGTTATGGCTCACAGCGCTGTGTTTCTCTCTTCCAGAAAAGCTCCCATTGGAGGAGCAGAGTCCAGAGGTGCTGCTGGAGAAGAATGAGCAGCAGCTGAAAGTTCTGCATGCAGTTCTGGCAGCTTCAGGTAAAGAGCGGGAACAGCTCCTGAAGGACCACTACCACGGAGAGCTTTGTGTGCTAGTCCACAGCATCAGTGAGAAGGTAGAAAACGTTTGTGTGCTGAGATCTCTTGTTTTCATCTTGTTGGGTTTGGGGTATTTTATTGTTGTTGTTGCTGTGGGTATGAATTTGGGAATGAATTGTCTCTGAGAATGCCTCTCAGTTAGCACTTGCCTCTGGATGGAAACCAGTTTTTTTTTCCACGACATGTAGCTTCAAGCAGAATGACTAGAAAACAGGCCCCAGATGATGTCAGCAGGTCATATATTGTGAAACTGTCACTGGTAATAAACAAGTCATGCTTTTCCCATTACATAGTCATTGGGAGCAGTGCCGAATCTGCGTGCAGGCGCTATACTATCCCTTACCACTCCCTTTTGTGTAGAGCTTGGACTGAAAGTGCTTTGGCACATCTGTCCTCGTAACAACCTCTGACCAGCAAAGCCAGACCTGTTTGCTGGAAGGCATGCCATTCATGGCCTTGTAAAGAGACCTGGCTTTGTGTGTGCAAACACTCTGCAGAACAGAGCTTGTTTTACAAGGGGAACAAAAGATGTTTATTTACTGTACAGTGAGGCTTGAATCCTTTTTGATTGATGGATTTGTATAGCAGATAGCCTTGACAGTTACCTTTTGGTTTTATTAGCACACAAAAAAATTGGATTCTACATCATCAAACTGTATTAATAGATGCAATAGCAGCCTTTATGGAGAGGAGCCTATTGCATGCTTGTGTTGGAAGATGAAGTTATGACTAATGCACCGACTTGAGTAATAAACCCAAAGCAAATTTACTGCTGTTTAACTTGGTGCTTGGAGAAATGTATGGGACGTTGAGAATGTGGTTGAATTGAAATTAGTGATTTTAAAGATTATCATTAGTTGATTCTAGTTGGACAAGAGAGAAAATGGACTTCATATTCTACAAACATTTTGGTAGACTGTTTGTTATTTGTTGTTTTTTGCATTCATTGTAAATGCAGATGGTCAAATTATACAGAACTGGTTGAATATTTCCCTAAATAAATTCATAATTTCCCGTTTGGTTGTAACCACATCATCTGTAGGACTAGCAGACCAAGATGTGAGCCATATTTACATTTAGTGAAGTGATGTTGGGTTTTTTTTTCCCCAATTCAAATCAGCACAATTGTTTTGAATTGTTTTACTGATTTAACATTGTGCATCATTGTATGAACAGGTGAAGAATGAGACCGCCGCTGAGCTCGGTGTACTTCACGAGAAGCAGCTGCAGAGCTCAACAGAACAGCACCAGAAAGAGACAGAAGGTCTGAGCCTTCAGCTCATGGCAGCTATGCACATTTCTATTTATGCACTTGCAAAAATAATGTGAATGATTTGTCCTCTGCAGAGATGCAGTGCTTGCACAATGAAGAGAAACATGCCTTAAAGGAAGAGCACGCGGCCGCTGAAAGTTCTCTGAAGGTAGCGCATGCGACTCATAAAGCTCTGTCAACTGGCTGCTTGTTTACTTTTAATGAAACAGATTTGAAAGGAATCTGTCTTGGTGTGTCATGGTGGACATACCAGTGTGATCTTGTGGCGTGAACTTGGTATGAACTCTCAACAGGGACGGATTGAAGCACTGACAGCAGACCTGAAGCTGTTTACAGAGTTAAAGCGGCGAGTGAAGCAGTCCACGCTAAAGAGAGACCTTCAAAGAAACATAGAGGTGACAGAATCTCAGCACATGTGAAATTTTACTTGTGAAAAACTGTCTGTGTTCAGAAGTGGAATGCAACATTGTAGAGTTCTCACGTAATCTCACTCTGTCCTGTGTGTTAGACTCACGGCAGCCCTGGTGCATTCTGGGAGCAGGAGCAGGAGAGTCTGTTAATTGTCATAGAGATGAAGAGTGAGCGTTTACAAGAGCAGGGAAGCAAACTGCGGCAGATGGAGGCGCTGGTATAAACTCCCACTCACCATTTTTGGTCAGGCTGGAAACAGCTGACCTCTTCCTCTTACAGTGTTGGGCTGTATTTAAAGTGCTAGATTGCCAAAACGCCAAGTTTGATCATGCCATTGTTCTGGTTAGTGCATAAACTGAGATTTGAGACTACATGGCAGGCGTCCGTTATTTTAGCCTCTTCAGTCCTAAAATGTGTACATGCTTTTTATATCCAAAAATATTGTGGTTTTCTTGTTTGTTTTTTGTTCTATGTATTATTGTTAGTTTGTCATTTCATTTTCTGAATGTAAGTCAGAATTTCGTCTACAGGAAATATGTCATTTGTTCGGCATGTTTTACAGCAAATTTTCTATTTATTCGGTGATTAGCATATTGGAGGATGCTAAATTGGGCAAAAAACAGTCATTGTGCATCAAAATGTATAGATATTGTTTTCTGCAGAGAGTGTGTTTATTTTCATTTAGAACTAAACATGCACTCAAAACCTTGCAAATGAATATGTGTAGAATTTTATCAAATACAATACAATAGTAATGTATGGTTTCTTAAGAGGTGGTGTAGAGCAATGGCCTTTAAATGTTTCTTAATCCTGCTCCTGGCAACCCCCAGGATTACACAGATTCACCGAGGCCCACCCCACTTGATCCAGCTCTTGAAGGGCTTCAAAATTAATGAATGAGCTGAATCAGGTCTGTTGAATCAAAGAATACAGAAACCATGATTGGCTCTGTGTTTGCTGCAGCAGGATTAAGAAGTACCTTTCTAGAATGATGGATCTACCAGTGTTTCATTCCTTAATCATAAACAATCATTCACACAAAGAGTCTTTATCAAACTATTAGTCAAAACATCTACGCCCCTATGTTTTATTGTTGGATCTCCTCAGTTTATTTAACAAATCTTCTACGTTGTTTCCCAGACTGAAAAGAATCTTGCTCTGGAGGACCAGGTCTTGCAGGTTCTTCAGCAGAATGAGGATCTGAGAGTTCGGATCGACAACTACCAAACACTAATACAGTATGTATTCATGAGTCAAACAGCTTTTTCCTGCTTTGATCTGAAATGGCTTCTGAACTGCTTGCTTTGTTGGACATGGGTCATCTGTTCTGGTCCTGGAGAGCTGGTGTCCAGCGCCGTTTGGTGATTTTGCTGCTCAGACACACAAACTGCACCTGGAAATGAACTGAATTAAATGTGTTCCAGCAGAGAAATCACCAAACAGCAGCTTGACTGTGGCACACCAAGATTATAATGATGACCCCTGGTGTAGAATGTGTCGGTATAAAGCCCCACCTGCTGGTCATTTTAATGTCATGCACTTTTCAAGGTTGAAAATAAGGGAATGGTTTCAGAAAGCATGTTTGGTGTAGACGCACACTTCTCTAGCACTCTTATTCTGCAACTTTTGATCCTCCTTTTTTCTCAGCCAACTGTCCAAAGAGCAGAATGAACTACAGGAGGTGTTGGAGAAGCAAACCCTGCAGATGCAGAAGCTCGCACAGGAGAAAGAGGAGCTGCTCTTTAAACTCCACAACAGCCACGACTCGTGCTCATCCTTCTTCACGCAGGTGGTCATCCCTGCTGAAGTGTATCCCAGCTGACCGTGCTGGGCCTCTCACAGACAGGACTGAACTTGACCTACCTGGCCTATAGCTCTAGGATATGGCGACCTGTGCCTTAGTTTGACCCCGCTGCTGCTGGTTTCTTTCCAAACAACTGTTTTCAGGAAGCAGTGGCTCGTCTGCCATACTGAAACTGACTCACAGTATAACAGTATTTGAATCTTCTCTGAAAGATGAATGTTACTGTGTCTTTGGGGGGTTTTTTTGTTTTTGTTTTTATATTTGTATTTACTTTTTTATGTAATGGTCTGTTCCATTTTGGAATAGCTGTGAATCTAATATAGCATTAATACTGTATAGCTTTATTCATTTTAAGATATGATACACTTCTAAAGATTTTATGCCAAGGTTGTTTATGGTATTCAGCGTAACATTTAGAAATGGTTTACCCCTCAAGACAATCATCTATTTTTATTATTTTTTTGTATAATGGCTTTATAGCAGCCACAAGCACTTGTATGTGTAAAAGCAGTATGTTTTTGTTTTTTACTTTACTTTTCAGATGCACCAGCACTTTGCGTGTGTGTGTGTGCGTGCGTGCGTGTGTGCGCGTGTGTGTGTGCTTTATGTCTCTGCTCTTATACCCTTGTATATAATTATGTGTCATTTCTGAGCACCCAGATCTTTTGGTAATTGAGACATGACAGGTGTCTCACTGGAGAATGTTTTTGTGAAACCAGCCTTTGGCAGATATTAGAGGATCACTACTCTGTATTTGTGCCAATCCTACTGTCTTGAACAGTGTAAGAATGAACAGGTCAGTGCGGTAACAATGCAATAACTGTTTCATAGTGTTTGTGCTTTTCTCATATTTTGTTCTCATGGGCCAGCTTCTGTTTTTTTGTGCTCATGTGACTCATTTCATGTTCTGTGTGTTCTTTACCTCTGAACCAGTGCCTTTTGTGTGTGGCTTTCTAAAGAAATGCAAGCCTCAATAAAAGCAGCATCTGAGGTATTTCTGAAATGTATGTCCTTTTGTTGGAGCCTGATAGAAATGTTACAACCAGTGGGGCCTTTTTTGAAGTGATGAAATGAAGTGAATGCAGAAGGCCTCATAAAGAGGAATTCCTCGGATTTAGGTGTATTTAAATGCCGACAAAATCATTGTTTGATGTGAAATGTGCCTCTGTCTAAAATGTCCAGGGGTGAGGATAGTCGTGATGTACTATACCTTGAGAACTGGGGATAGGATGTTGTGGGGTCTAATCAAATCTGCAGTTTTTGTTGGGGTAAACAAATTGGCCACAGCTATTCGGCGGTAAAAACACCAGAACAGGAAGTGTGCCATATGTCAGCAATGTTTGGTTGCAATCATGACAATCTTGACACACTTTATGGTGAGAAGGAATACTGGGTACCCTCCCAGTTTCATTAAATTTGCTCAATAGGGGACACTACATCAGAAAAAAAACATTTTAGAACAAAAGTAGACATCATTCCTTGACATCATCCCAGTAAAAGATTGGTATTTTTTTTGTTGCTATGGCAGGTCATAGAAGCCCTTGGTGCATGTTGATTGAATCTGGCACACGATTTGGAGCCAGTTCTTCTTTCCTTGGACTGCCACCAAAAGACCAAATTTCAGTGTACATTTATGCTTATAACTACTGAAGCATTTGTGATTGTTTTTTCTCAAATCCCTGAGTTCCTATGGATTTATCAGTCTAATCTACAAGGTAATGGGGGAAATATTTCAAAAAGCCCTATAGTTACAAACGAATACTAGACTGTTGATCCGATAACCAAATTTGGCAGGAATCATGAAGATGTGGTTCTGACAGTAAGTGACTGTAATTAGTCTTGGCCCAGTGGTGCTTGCCCCCTTCAGTGCTGTTTGATGCTATTTTTTTTCTTCTTTTCATCTTCTATCATTATCACTTTTGTTCTTAATGCACCATTTTCACATGAAACCATTCAGAGATCTTGTTTACACCTGTTGTCAATCAAAGCCCATTCCATTAACCATTAAAGACTGACCTTCACTTAGTCTCATCTAATGGCAAAGAACAGGAGGATAATTATTCTTCACAGCCTCTCCTGATAAATGAGGTGTTATGCAAAATTGTGCTTTTCATTTGACTAAGCAGAAGAATGAGGAGCAGCACATGCAATTGGTTGTTGTTCACAAGTTAATTTGCATATTACTTGATACAAAGTAATCAGATTTCAGTCTGGCTGACCAGAGATCCATTTGACTGCCAAATATAAACGCAGTGGCTAAAATCTGACCAGGATACATTCCAGAGACCTGTCACATGAAGTGAGATGTTTAAAGGAGTTTAAAGCGCTTTGAGTGATCAGATTGATACGTTTTAATGTCTTTGGTGCATTTATACATAATTTTAATAAGACTGATATTTGAGATGCATGTAATAATGCAAAAATAATTATGTAGGAAGTATTGGGAACCTGCAAAATGACATTTAAAACAATTTAGATGAGATTTTATTTCAAGACTTAATATAACAAGATATATCAAATACAACTAAAAAGACAAAACACAAATAAAACAATACTGTAAATAGCAGCTTTATCTACAGTATTACAATGAGTTACTTATGGAAGTCCTGCCCTTCAATGAATAAAATCAGGGGCTGCTGATGGATTTTCAAAAATCCAAGCAATGGCTGGAGACATCGGGGAGAAATCTGCAACCAAATCTGCTAACTTTTTTTTTTTACAAATAATACAAATCTTACTGCTTTCCTGTTTGTTTGTATTTATTCTAATGTTAACTTTGCAAAGCAAAAAGATAACAGTCAAGCTGAGAAAAATGGCTTAAACACTTTGTAAAATACCTGTAATTTTTTTTTGCCAATTTTTGCACCATTTATTTTAATTATTGTTTTCTATATACATGTCTGCACTGAAGGGGTTGTTTTTAATCTCGTCCTACACGTGACGATTTACAATAAAAGGCATCCTTTTCTAATCTGACTTTTATGTGTAATGATAAGATTTTGGCACTAGGGGGCAGAACAGTGATGCTGTCTGTTTGGAAGGCGCCAAGAGGAATGATTTTCTTATGTAGCGTTGGTAGCTGTAATTAAATTACTGTTGTGCCTGTATGATACTGTGGTATAAAAGAAAGTTTAGAAAATACATTTTTATTGGCGAACATTTTTATTCATGTTTATGTTTACATTTCTGTTATTTTGCCCGAACCACATTTAATGTGATACAAATTGAAATCCGGCATATCAGATTGACAGGCTCTGATTTCATGAGCAATCCATGGAGCGTTGCGTTCTGTACAACGAGTGTTGAATAGAGAGGAAAACTCCTTTATTTTGACTGCATGGTCTGTCGCCCTGGAGCTGACATGAGCTCATGTTGTTAGTTAACAAGTGACCCTTTTAAGCAGAGTCGAGTTACTGGAGCGTCCACTTTCACTCTGGTCCACGCTTGGAGAAAGACTAGTGTGTTTGTGTGTGTGAGGAGGGTTCTTCACCAATAACAGCAGAAAAGAGATGTGACTGACATACTGATTTGTGCTATTTGCCCTGTTGTGCCCTTTATTCCGCCTTAAACTCTCTGCTCACTTTGTGGGGAGAACACGCTCTCTTTTTCTCCATCTGCGCCCTTGTGGAACTGCTGGGCGGATGTAAGAGGATCACTGGCTCTTTAGCTGTTTGACATGTCGGGACAATACCTGCCCATGCAGCGG
>JBBMFX010000030.1:5980536-5994206 GCA_037832545.1 Rhabdalestes septentrionalis | reverse complement strand
ATGCAGCGGGATAAGTGCAGGTCAGTCCCCTGTAGTGATGTCACACGGTTCCCAGAGCATTTAGCAGCCACCTGGGAGGATCTCCGGGTCCCCAGAGGAAGAGCTTGAAAGGGGTACAAACTCAGCCCAATACACTCGCAGGCCTACAGTCAACACAGCGTCCTGTTACGGCCCCTTTCATAAATAGAGGTGCTGACCCACCTGCACTTAACATATCTTGCCAGGAAAAGGTGGCCGAATTAAGTGGCCGAGCCCCTTTCACATCTTTATAACAGCTTGAAACATATTGGACTTCCTAATGGTCCGATTTCAAATCTGTGAACAAGCAGTTAATTAAAAACGTATATTTAGAAAATAGAAAGTGTAAAGCGAAATCAGCAGGACTAAGTAAATTACATTTGAAATGAAAGCCCGGTTAAAGACGGACGCTTAAATTAAACCACCACAATAAATGAGCATCTGTTCATCCAGCTTTTTCTTCAGTGCTGTAATTTAATTCAATGTAAATGGTTAACGGTTATTGCATATACATTCGGTTTATGAATGGAACGTAGAAGCTTAATGAGTGCTGGGTATCTAATGTCAATCAAGCTACCTGGAGCCAGGAACTGCCACAAAATGGTCTCTTTTGAGATCTGATCTAAATGACCTGATGGTGCTGTGATAATGTTGCTATTCTGTAAGTAAATTATTAATTTCCTTTATTTAGTTAGAACAGTTACAAACAAAATTACGTAACATTTTTAGTATTTCACCATTTAAGTAATTCGTATTCCATTGTATATACCATTGTCTAAAACAAAAAAAACCCCAGACTGGTTATTTCAACTATCAATTATCAGAATAAACGACTTACCTGAACGGTGATTTGCGACCACACGGCCGCAGCAGTGAGCTCAGCGCGTTCACAGTGCAGAAAACCCAAAAGATTAATTATATTTAAAGTGATTATTCAAAGTGAGCATCAGTTCTTGATTACATCATCATCCTTGATTACAGAATATATGTTAATGCAACTGTGACTTATTAATATAATCAGATCTGTTGTGCAATTTTGTGAATTCAGCGCTAAATGCATACATCCCTACTCCCTGTTCTCCTGCCTCCTGTCACAATTTCTCTCATGAATTTTGGTCTGAGCTTTTTAGTCTAAATGTATGTGTTACCATTCAGTAATTTCTTTTCTGTAACTGTTAAACCCTTACTCTGGTTGCAGGTATCTGGTGCAAGGTAATCACCCTGGCCAGGATGCAAGCCATTTGTTAGAAAAAATAACCTTAACCTTCAGACCTTTGCATTTAAATATAGTAGAATGGCTGATTGTGAATCAGGCTCTACTCTAATATTAAATACATTCTCTTTAAAGAGCTTTGAATAATTGGCCCTGAAGAGACCAGTAAATGGAAACATTGAATTCAAGTTTTATTACACTGATGGTATAATCAAGAGCCCCTTCAGTGTAGTTTCCAGCAAGATAATGGGAGTTAATTACAAAACTTTCCCTAGGTTAACCTTCACAGACAACTATACAACTATAAAAAACAATTAAAAAAACTGGGCAGTAAGTTCTTTAAAAACTATATGACATTCGAATAAATTCAAATAAACATTAAAGAAAGAAAGATTTCTCCAAAGAAAACCATGTGAAATATTTTGCACATCTGATTTAGCTTGTATTGATCAGTCTAACCAAGTACTGGAAGATAACTAAAATACTAGACTGCCATGTGAAGAGGATTGTTATGATGAAGTGAACATGTGATGTAAAACATCAATAATTTATTTTTTATCATCAATAAGAAACTATTGATGATAAAAATAAATTATTGATTTATATCATCAATATTTTATTATATCTTTTATCATTTTTCTGGGAAAATGAATGTGTTCAGTGCAGCAGTATCATTTCAAAGGTGCCTAATATTGTTCACACGTTTGATAATGTAATTCATTCATCTAACTATAGATATATTCATTTCCTTAAAGAAGCCTATTTTACAGACCTTTTAGACAGTGTTGAAATAAGCCACAAATGAAATGTCAACTAGGAATGAACTGATTTAAAGTTACACAATAGGTCAATAAACAAATAAATAAATACTGCATTGCCGATATATAACTCGGTCTCAAAGGTCCTTCATTTGCTGTCTGGAATCCAGTGTATTAAGTACTTACGCTGTGGCACTGTTTTAAATGGTTCTGTATCTGTTTGCATTATTAGTTTTTGATATTTATTTAGCGAAAAAAGTCACCCCATTGTGTGCCCAGCTGAAATGAGGTAGGAATTATTACTATTTATTGAGAGACTTTGGATGGTAAATAAATCTTCTCCTTCCCAAAAAGGGATGGCTTTTGTGTAGCTACACACCTGCATTTCACGTAGTCCCTTAGTGCATCATTATCCACACAAATGTTACAGGCAACACTAAGGCTATGCGCCCTTCATAACATAATTTACACGCTGCAGTATGATGGAAACCATATTCATTAACAGCGCTGAAAATAATGTGTTGCCATTACATCTGCTCCCATCCCTGTTGGGTTATGTGTGAAATGCATGCCTTATTTATTTAAAAAATCTATTATGTTATTAATGGAAAAATAACTCCTTAATTGTCAAGAGCTGAAGCAAAAAAATAAATAAAAATCTTCTCAGAATATCAACCTATTTCTATGTGCTATTTGGGGCTTCTGAGGTGTTCCATGCCGCTTAGGCTTAGAACAAAAAAGGTGAAAATTGCACCCTAGGGAAAACAGCTTTGATTAAAAGGTGTAGTTACTCACCGCCCCCCTCCTCCTTTACGCGCCATGTTCAGCTTTACTTCCCGAGCTTGGAGTTTGCCTGATCTTTATTCCATTTTGTTATCCTGGCCCTTCCATTTCTCTACAAAATGTTTAGCCCCCCCACCCCCCCCACCCCCACCCCACCCCCCTCCACACACACACACCCATTGCACACACTAAATAAATCTGCTTCAGTTAGAATTCACAGATGGAGCAAAGAAGACTACAAGAAATGAGATGAAATTCTTTTGGTTTCAATTAAATTACTGTCAGGTTTAGTCTATGCAGGCCGGTTAAGCTGTTGTCTATACGGTTTTGTGGATGTACCTGAGGTATTACTGCTATGTCGTATGTTTTTCAAATATATGAAACCACTGTTTGCTGTTTTTGTGTTTAGGTTACTAAGACATAGGTACTGCAATACCGGTGAAATATTAAGAGCAAACTGCGTCAAACCTGAGTCACATATATGATGGGGCTCAATGTAGACCAACCATAAATCAGCAAGCGCTCACATAGGCAGCTCTCCATGTAGGCCTACAGATGGCCTGCCTCACACGTACGCTAACTCCAGCCCATATATGTGCCAGCTGGATGCCTTTTCTGTATTTGCTTATATTGTGCGAATTCTGTAAGACTATAAGCCTGAAAAACTGTAACACCTTCTTTTATCGGTATAGATTTCTCCCACAGCCCCATTTCCCGGCATGTTCTGCCATGTCTTTGAACTGCAGTAAGAAACCACAAGAGGTCTCTGTGTTACAGTAGAGCATATGTCATCCGCAGTTGGACTGATTTCCTGCGGTTGCTTTCGATCAGATAAGAATCTAAACTTCAGTGTTAAAGCCATCCTGTCAAATTTGTCAGGAATGATGGCGTTGCACAACCGCCCGCTCCATAAATCAAGTCGGGAAGGCGTCTCGGCTCTTCTGAATCAGAATCAGCTAATGATGAGCTCAGTCTGCAGCCTCAGCCGAGGACACATTTCACAAACTATTGTCACATTTAAGGCCTGAAAATGAGGATTTTGCAGGTGGGCGATAGCTGCTTTCCTGTAAATGTGTCAACATGTCTGGCGTTTACTTTTTCGAAAAGGATGAAACGGCAGTTAATGGCATAAATATGGCCGTGATAGATTGGCAGGATATATTAGATAATGAATGAGTCATTTTTCCTCTTTTTGATGTATGTCCTGTAAGCTGCCCTCACACTCCTTCATATATACACTATATGTCTTCGGATGCCTGGGGGGGGATGGGCTATGACATTTTTTGCATAGTTCCTGTACAGGTGAAAACATGTAGAAGAAAGCGATTAGTTAATGGTGTGCACCCCCGGCAGCAATTTGTCCCTGACAACATACACATTCTCCCATGAGCCCCTCAGCAGGCCTGCATTTCAGAACCAGCCTTAAAATTTATTTCATGTATTTTTTACATTTTATTTATTGCTGTCAGTTGCTGGAAGCTTTGGGTATAACAACAAAGCATCTTGTATTCATGCAGGATGAAAAGTCTGCTGAGACTTGCTGTGTAAGCCTCTAGGGTCAGAGGGCACCAATGCATCTTAAAAAGCCCTTCCCTAGTGAGTCTGAGCCTGTGCTTACTGTGCAATATATCCTCCACAGGCAAACTAATTACTTGGATCAGGAACTCTGTGTGGCTCTATAAACCTACCACCAGGGATCTTCCTACTAAGCCTTACAGAAAGTAGTGGCAGAGCACAATGGTTTGCAGTGTTTGAAGTGACCATGTTATACGGGAACTGATAGTCAAACTAGGTGTTTGTTGATAAGCTGTCTGGCATGATGCACAGCAACAGAATTTTTTTTATTGATGCTGTCAAAATTGAAAGTTGTGCTTCAGATAAAAACGAATCTTCGACTTTCTGTCTTAAAGACTGGTGAAGATTTACCGATTCGGTTATCATTTTAAGATATGAAAATGGAACATAAGCCATGTCAGGCTTATACAATAGTTTTTAATGGAAAGCAGTAGGTACACAGGTTGGGTTCATTAATGTTATGAATGCAAACTTAAATATCATGCAAAACTTTAAATATTATTAATACTACTGGTACAACTCCTGTATGCTTCTGCAACTGAACGTACTCAAAAAATAGCAGTCTTATTGTTACCCAACACGCCACCATCCGTGTCCATGCAGACCTGCAGCATGTATGTATGTAAATGTCTGTTTGTTTCATAATACTGAATGTTGTTGTGAACTTGGCAGGCACGTACTGGGCAAGGACGTGCCTGCGACAGCGATGGGGAGGATCGTGACGTGACCCTGTGAGACTTGACAGTTGATGGAGGAAAGATGCGGCTTGTCCACATTCCCAGTCTCTCTCTCTCTCTCTTTCTCTCCTTCCTTTTCTCTCTCTCCCGCTTGGCCTGTGTCACCTCTCTGAGAGGAAACAAATTACAAGTCACTTGTAACAATGATTGTTCTTATTTTCCAAACAAACCCTAAGTTTCAAAGTATGACAAGATCCATCAAACCTTCAGCAGCTCTGTGATTTAATCAGGTGTAAATTGTCCAAATGCGTGTTTCCACTTCTGGAGAAAACATGTTAATCCAACTCTGATCGTCAAATGATTTGGATGAGATTTGGATTTTGTGCATTTGCCTAAAAACGAGTCGTGTTTGTTATTGTTGTGAAATGAAATTGGAAAAACACTGTAAGTGATGAACAACTTGTTGCTGCATTTTGTTGCCTAAAACCAAACCAAAAATTATCCATCAGATAGGAGCATATAGCCAAAAACAAACAAAGCATCAACATCAGAGGAGGAAAACAAACAGAGAGGTGCACAAAGGTGTTTAAGGCTTAATTGTACTCACCAGGGAGGCGTTTGGGCTAGTTAAAGCATCTATTTAAGGGCCCCTCACCTTCGGGGACTGCACTGGAAACATACGCCACCACAGGAAGACCCCAGGGGCCAGGGGGAGCCTTCCTCCTCCTCCTCCCCACAGCTTCTCTACCCCAGACAAAGGGAGAGGCACCCTGCCTTGACACCTGTCAACACATTAGGTGTCAAACAAACTGGCTTTCATCCTGGACCAGCAGGTAAGCAACTGAAAGCCCTCTTTCGACATCGTGGCTTTCACAATGGGAATTGGCCACTTAGGCAGTCCGTTCCCTCCAATCTCTGCAAATGAGTACAGCAGTTGGACTCATTAGGAGATCACGTGACCAAACCAAGTCCTCTGAGTATTTTCAGAGCTGATCTGTTTTCTGACTGTAATTTGCTACATGCTGTGTCAATTCCTTACCTGTGCGGTTTGGTCGTTAAAACCAGTTAAGAAACACCCCCCCACCCCCCACCCCATTACCTCGTAACTTGTGTTTTACTATCGCAAGTACCCAGAAGTGATGCTTCCAGCTGTCAGGATTGCCATGGTATGACACTAAATCTTCTTTTATGGGTACTTAGGTGGTAGTTTATCGTCCAGAATTCCACAGGTGTCGTCCTAAAGTGGTCTGGATCAGATAAGGCTAGTCTCATGTTCCTCCACCCTGGCTTCAGGCCTGTACAGCACAGAGAAGACAAACATTAGAGAAGAATGAAAAACTATACACATATTTTTTTTACTATCAATAACCCCAAAACAATCATCACCATACCATTAGCATTAGAAAAGTGTTTGGCATGTGGAGCTCATTGAAACTGAGCAGCAGCTCCTCACTGCTCCTTCACTGTGATGACAAGTCTCTTGAAACTGGAAGGCATAGTATGAAGCTAAAACTGTTCAAGCGGAAATAATTAACTGCGACTGGTTCCGACATGGACTTAGGCTGTCCTATTAGTCACACATTTCAGCTTGTTTAGCGCATAACTAAAATGCCAGTTGAAATTGCCCCATCATGATCACTGACATTTAGATAATGACTTCAAACGTTGTAATTGAGCAAATATACTGTGAGGCTTTCTTTTGAAACAGGTGTTTGGACTACTGATGTAGCAACATTCATGCTGTGTGTGTCACTATTACTGGCGTCTTGGTTGACAGGTTGTTCCGCACATAAGCCAGTTTACATGTCTGCACCGGGATGCCTTTAACATCACGGCCGTGCTTGGAGAAGAACATAGTGTTGATGGTAACGCACTGCTTGTCACGGCCTTATCTGAACACAAATAACGAAAAAAACATGCCATGAGACAAAAGCTTAAATAACCTGGTAATTGATTGTTTGTGAGGTTGGGTCGGCTCCAAAGAAAAGACAAGGTTATAGAATCAGCCTCACGGACATTAAATAAAACAGACAATGCCATAAATTTCTTCCACGGCATTAAAACAACATTTTTTTAAAACAGGAAGACACCACTGTTGATGTAAGCTGTTGCACACACGGAATGAATAAGGCTGATGATGTGATGGATTGGTAATTTGGTGATTTACAATAGTATCTCACAATGAGTCAGTGGAATTGTTTGTGTTATTAATGTAGACCAGTGGTCATCAGCACTATTCCGGGTGATGTACATTGCTGCAGGGTTTCCGTTCCAAACCTACTTTTGACATCCAATCCTGCTAATCAATGCAACTGCAAAACTCTAATTATCAGGGCCACCTGTTAGGGGGACCGTATTTTAGTTTACAAAAAAAGAAGACTGGAAGGCAGCAGGAGGCAAGACCATGGAAGACAAATGTCAGCATTGAAAGCGAAGTTAAATCTTGGATTTGTCCAGGAAAAAAGAGGAAAGGGGATATATGGAGACCCTGTCACCACTAGGGTGGTACTCAACTCTTCAGAAAGGTTGATCTCTGGGGACAGGGACAAAGAACACTGTCTTAGACATGAAATGTGCACCATCATTTTGCACCGAATCAGAAAATCCCATAACCTTGTTTTCACATCATGGACCTGTCATCATGTCTCACGTTTTGAAAGGCTGGCTTTTCTGCAAGTTGGCTGGATCAAATGTCTGCTAATGTGTGCAAACCACTTAATGGCAGAGCCTGATGACTGTTACAGAAAGGCTGCCATGGATTTCGGTAAACGTGAAATATCCGAGTGCCAGGAGGCGCTGAGTCACCGCGAGAGCGGTGTAAATACAGTTGTACTGTGAACGCCTCGGGTGCCTCACCGAAATGATCAGACCACCAGCCCGGGCTTGTACTATTTACCTTCACATCAGCAGAGAGCAGACTATTTACTGAGCAGTGTTTAAATTAAAAACTCTTCAATGTCAGGTGGTTTAGCATCTGTCAGATTAGTGTCACCTGAAACACAGCAGTCTCTGTCGTCCCGCTGATGGCCTAATCGCTTTTGCCCCAGACTGCTCAGCCTACTTGTTGGCTTAGTTCAATAATAGGACACAGATGAGCACCATGTCACTGCTAGTTGATTTATTATTTTTTTTGCCTGTTACTATATGTGATCTTTTTATTTTGGCCAAAAACACAAGTTGAACAACTGATGTGTTAGATTTTACTATTAGTGCTGTCAGACTTTGCACTCAGTGACAACTAATTTGCAAAACCAGGCTCAAAGCCCAACAAAAATTACAGCACAATACATACACAGTACATGATTTTTCTTGAAACAAAAACACCATAATCAAGCACTCCAGCAGGAACAAGATGGGATGCACCTAGATGTCTGTCGTTGCTGCTGTGAGCCTCGCTTGACCTTGGAAACAAACGGCAAATCCTTGTGGGACATGATGCCTCATAAAGCCTTAATTTGCAGCCAGGATGCAAACAGCGGGTCCATTGAGTGCAGCAGAAGGAGCTCATCTCGAGCAGTCGTGGGCAAACATGGGACGGATTAAGGCATCAAGCATGTGAAAACTGACACTGACATAAATGAAAGCAGCTCTGTCATCTCTCTCTACAAACACGAGCAAAGCTCAGGGAAACCATGTTAATCCCATGGTGACCAGTGAGAGGGAATATACACAACCAAGAGCACCAGGAGTGGTGGAAGGTTGTTTTTTTTTCCTTTTTTTTTTTTTTGTGAAAAACAAAAATAGATGGAGAGGGAAAGAGAGAGAGATGGAGAGAGCAGGGCATATGAATATTGTCAAGTTCCCCACAGGGGAGCGGCTGTGAGCTGAGGCGAAGCTTTCGGCCTTTGGAGGTGAGAAATGTTAATCCCGAATTAAACGATCTGGCACTTTACAAAATACGAGACAATTACACGGATAATTATACCAAGCCTTCACACGGTGCCCGTGGGTCACAATTAGCATACTACACGCTTCACACAAGGAGCACTCGAGCGTCTCCAGGTGTGCCTGTTACAGTGCACAGACCTACTGGGGAGGCAGAGGGTGCATGTGTGTGTGTGTGTGTGTGTGTGTATTTCTCTCTGTTAAGTGAAGCTTTAGTACAATCAATCTGTTAATCTAATACATGGAGATTAGTTTACACATCAGTAGCTGTCATTTTTTAACACCACTTCAAGAAAAATTCAGTAATAAAGACTGTGCAAAAGAAATTGAATGAAAAATTATGAATCTTCATTTGAAGAAAACCTTTTTTGGGGCAGGATCTACTTAGGCTGATGTAATTAGAGGCCCCAATCCACTGCGTTCTCCAAGAAACAAACCGTGCCTTTGGGAGAGGTCTGAATCAGTAAACATGTTTAATTATGCAAAACTATCAAACATTGTTGTTATTCTCTATACTGAAGCAGCTATACAAATTGCATAATTAAATAGGCAAAATAAAACAAATACGAAATAATAACATGAGGTGCAATTAAGAACACTGGAAGAGGTACGTTGAAGGAGACCTGTGAAAGGACAGAACAAATTATTAGATCAAATTGTTAAACATTACAATCCAATCCAATCCAAAATATCTGTCTGTAACTGTCTTACATATATATCCTGTGTTTTTCATGACATAAAAGACATTTATAATACCTATTAGTTTCTTTATTTGGGGGGCGGGGGGGTTGTAGTCAGAAGGTAACCAAGGCCTTGTGGACACTTTTTACAATCATATATATATACACACACACAATTAATTTACACTACAGAGTGGTTTTATGTGCGGCAAAGTGTAATATATATACATACACACACACACAGTACTATAAAGGACTATTGTGTTGTTTATTTTAAGAAACAATCGAAATTTGATCAAATCAGCATTAATCCCTGTTGTATAAATACTGTTTGTCCATTTCTATAGTTTACTGATGATAGCATTGCACATAATGTGCCTTATTAGCTGGTGTACAAATGGCACTGTGCTCCTCAACACACAACGGCGAAGCCCTCAAAAGTAGTTAATTGTCTGATTAGACTAATGGAGACCGCAAAGGCAGATCTTTTGACATGTCATCTGTCCAACTGTGTGTTACAACTGCCTCATGAATACCATCTGCACAGCCAGCTTGGCTTTCCTCATTAGGCCGCCATTATCTGTGGCAGAAGAGAATGCCCATAACCAAAACATCTGTCTTAATATTATAGTGTAGTGGCACTATATCAAAGGAAACTTTTTTTTCACCAGAAATTGACTAATGTACTGAGGGATTTCATGAACATATTATTATTGTTTGCATGTAAATATTTCCCCTGCACTCTTTAAAATAAGTGTGCCAAAGAATAAGGATGCCAGAGTTTTTACCTCCCTAAAGATCATTTTAATTATGACTGATTGTCACTAAACAGATGTGCTAAAAATGAAGGATGCCACAGAAAAAAAACAGTTTTGCTTGTCTAAAGAACATTTCAACATTTCAGAACATTTGTCATAATGAAATGGAAGCATGAAGAAACTTGAAGACCTCCAACTGATGTCAAGTTTCTGTACGCTCTAAAATCCCGAAAGATTCTTAAAAGTAACCAAAAGTGGACATTGCTCTAAAATAACCTCCATTTAGCACATCAAATTTAAGTATGCACGTTCAGTATCATGGTCCAACAAGGGACCACTTCAGCACTAATTGTTCCTACAACAACAAAGGCTTCCAAACAACACCCTGCAGGACCACACCTACCTTAAGTGCCTGTAGCTTGTGTGCGCTGTTGTACTTTGATGTCTTTCACTCCTTGCCGTTGTATTGCCGGCTTTTCTCCAGCTCCTGAAGGCTGCCGCCAGAAACCTGGCCAGCGCTTCCTTTGCTCGAGGCACAAGTAGGGAGACCCCCTGCCATTACCTGAGCCAGAATGGCGGTGTGGAGGTAAGACCAACAAACAACTCTCTAAACGAGTCAGATTTGACCTAATAGGCCCAAGGCTTGCAACAGGCCTGGGTCGTCACTTTCAAACAAGTGTGACCTGCTTGCTAGGAAGTGCCAACAATCAGTGACTCGTGTTCATAAATTGGCCTTACAATGTGCGCTCCAAAACATAATTTAGGCCCTACATTCGTCATATTTCTGCCTCATTAGTCATAATTGCAGCTCAACAACCAGTCCAAGTGCCACTTTAGGGAAAGAGTAGAAAAATCCAGGAGTAGAAAGCATTGTCCTAAATGCCATGTCACTGATGAGACAGGGCTTTTAGGACAGTAACCAATAGCAGCTAACATTTGTCGTACCAACCTGCTGGACACATGGTGGGCCTCCATGCTGGAATTTATGCAGGGCAGCATGGACCCGGGCCTAATGCTGCCTACTCTCATCCTGGTGCCCAGTTCTCCTCTCTTGTTCTCCCAAACAACTGTGACTGTTTTAATTCAGCTCACTGATTAGCCCGAATCAATTAAAACCACCACGCTGGGCTCGACAGCAGCACAGCGTGGGGCACTTAGAAACACATTCATCAGGCCCTGCCTCTTAATCACGGTTTAATTACAGCACGGCTCCAAAGGGATGGAGGAGTGCTTTAGTGCCGGACTCCTGCTCCCTGCTATGGGGAGAAAAGGAGAAGTTGAACGTAGGGAGCAGGAGGGGAGCTTTTTTACTTCAGGCCCACTTTACCTCACTTAGGTGACAAAAAATAGGCCTAATTTTATGGCCTTAATTTAAGGGCTTTAATCTTGGGGCTGGCAATATATTTCTAATTATGTGCAATTAGGCTCTTGAACCTGTGATTTCCAGTAAGGGGAGAAAAGAAGTGCTTAAAAATGGTGAAACTACTTTGTCTGGTTTGTTAGACATAGTCGTGGCTGAATCCACTTGGTCATTTGAGAGATTTGCTGTTGATTTGAACAAACTGAAAACATAACAAATTGCAGCACAAAACCCTTTTTTGCCCTTCTTCCCACCTAATGCCTAATGATGGAGAGATGCCATCCAAGGATATGAGGTATCACTAATCTAGTGCAATCCAATTTCAAAGCAGGGGAGGATAACATTATGTCAAGGGGAAATCAATAATGATGCAGTCCGTCAATTAAAGCTGCTTTTACCCCTAATCCTGCGCTCACTGTGGAGCATCTCTGGAATAATGGGGGGGGAAAGCGAATCGCTTTAATGCCATCTAATGACGTTACCCCGAGAATAGCCCCATACTGCTGGGAACAAGCTAATCCAGGCCGGGTCTTTTCGGAGTGGCCGTTTTCAAACTAGCCGCCACTCCTCCCACTCCTAAAGCCCTCATGGAGAGCGAGCACAATGGACACCTGCAGGCATCCCTGTCAGCCCAAGCTCGCAAAACAACTGCCTCATTATGAGCCGCAGCACTGGGGCTCACTGTATTAGCTGCACTAATTAGGCCAGCACATGCTGATGACTTCCTCTTCCCTGTCTGTATGCATTCCTATGTCAATACAGCCTTTTTTTCACCTGACCATTACTGTTGAGGAATACAGTAGCCTGCACCATCAACACAGCTCATAGAGTGTAACACAGTTACGGTTAGGCTAGCTTGATTGAAAATAGAAGAATCTGACAGAACAGGCCCAAGCTTCAGTACACTTTTATGTAAAATAAAACATTTACATGAACTAGATGATGTGCATCAGCATGTAACTGACTGTGTTACTTCTGGAATTGAATCCTGTCCCATTAACTTGCATTGCAAGTTAAAAATGTTCTGATTAGCAGATATAATGTTTTGTTATGACAGCATACTATAAAAGCATAACTCAACTGTATTTGTGAGGCCATGGTCATTGACTTAGAATGTGTGTTGTAGTTACATTACTGGGGTTTACAGGTATGGGACAGGGCATCTCACATGTACTAGGCCTGAAAAGCAGCCTGATATGAATTCAAATCTCTTTTGTCCACCAAACACACCTTTCCCCAACACCTTCAAATCACGTTTTGTGGCAGGTAGAGGGTTAAGAGAAAACATAACACAAAAATGGAGCAAAAAATGAAAAAATAAACTTTCCCTCCAAAGTTGAAACAGATTGGAAGTTAATTGGTCACAAGAATTATGCCTAAGAAAATATTTACTTTATGTCATATGTTGGCAGTTCACGTTGTGTGACATTTAGCGCGAGATGCGCTCTTCTCCAAGCACTTGTAACAGATTCACACACAAAGAACGTCCAACGATTACACAGCCCATATCTCTCTTCTTTTGGGAGTTGGATGAACGCTTGCCACTGACTTGTCTGGGGAGACACACTTATTTGCGAGTGTCGGCGGAAGAGGTAAGGCATCTCAGCATGCCAAGAAAAGCCCTCGCAAGGGAAAGAGTGGAAGACAGATGGCCCTTCCTTTTACAAACAGTGTTTGGTGCACTTGGAGAGACTCTGGAGATAGTTTTCAGTAAGCTAAGAGTCAGGAGAAGCAGATGCCTGTGCATATGGTTTTCTTCAAATGATCCTTCTTCATCAGTGGGTTGAAAGCCTTAAAAGTTTTTTTTTTCTCTCTCCCTCTCTCTCCCTCTCTCTCTCTCTCTCTCTCTCTCTCTCTCTCTTTGTCTCTCTCGCTCTTTCTCTTTTTTTTTTTCTCTCTCCCTCTCTCTCTCTCTCTCTCTCTCTCTCTCTCTCTCTCTCTCTCTCTCTCTCTCTCTCTCTCT
>JBBMFX010000030.1:5959038-5974265 GCA_037832545.1 Rhabdalestes septentrionalis | reverse complement strand
ACTCTTTTGTATTCAAAAGCATTCTTGATACGCTTTTGGAGTAATAATAATAATAATAATAATAATAATAATAATAACAATACTCCTCTTGTTTGTGGCAGAGTACACACAGGTATAAGAGTTTAGCAGTCAAATCCATGTGTCACTCAATGGCAGCAGTGAGAGCTATTGTTTTGGCAAATGTAAGCTTGTAATTGATGGTTAACCGTAATTTGATAGCACCGCCGGTTGCGTTCTTCATGACAATCAAATTCAAGTGGAAATATGTGTGGAGAAATGAATACGGCTGACTTTAAACCAGAGGAAACATAAATCCTTTATCACACCTGAGAGACAGTTAAAAAAACACAGAGCAGGTGCATTCAATCACAATAATAAAAAAACTGGAACAAAACGACACTTTCAATAGTGATGTGTAATGCTACCTTAAAAAGCTGAAAAAGTACGTAGATCACTATCTTATAGTGATATACAATACCCACATAGGACCCTGTAAACTGAAGTAATTGTATGATTTGATAATTCATTATATACACACAGCTAGGTTTAAACTAATGAACTAAACCAGTCAAATGACATGTGTTATTGATTTTCGCAGTGAGCTCTTTTTCATTAAGAACAATCCAATTAGCAGATCAAATCACCACTATCCTTTATTTTCACATACAGGTCACCAGTGCTTCCTTTTTTGCAGCAGGAGCTTTATAGGAGAAGCAAAACATTCTCAATGTAACAGCTGGTGATGACTTACAACATGTTGGAGTATTATTGACTCATTTGATATTTACCAAATGTAAAGTGAAAAAACAAAATGTGAAAAAACAGTGACGGTATTTTGACATTATCATTAATTTGAGTAAGTTTAGATTATGATACATTCAATCTATATATAGGTATATATTATGCAGACATTGCCTTCTTTTGAAATCTTTCAAGAAATAGTGCAGTACACACAATATCTCAGCCCTTCTGTAGTGTTCTAGCATAGTTTAAGCTATAAAAATAATATTGTTCTTGCTCTGTCAGTTCAGTATAAAACACTTTGTAGTGAATAGTGACTGAGATTATTGGTACCCTCTCAAGGGCAGGCCAGTTACACTGCTTGCTCGACCTCTGGTTCTCTGTTTTCCCCCAATTAGCATCAAAATGCAATGATGTACTGTTCATTTCTCTCAGTCAGAGTTGTCTGGGAGTCTATCACCTGACCGCAACTGTCTTCAGGCTGCTTTCAAAATCATCCGCAGAGACAGTAAACCATCCATCACTCTGCAGCTGTGTTGCTGCACCCCAGCTAAATGCCTGCTCCTCTGGAAACCATACCATCATGACCCTAACTGTCACGCACCAGTACACAAGCTGTTTTCTGTCCTTTTTTTGAGAGCTCTGGACTGAGAGGGTTTATAAAAGCACCAGCACGAAAAAAAGAGGTTTGTGATGTTGCCTGGAAACATCCAACCTCACATGAAGCATAATCAGAGCATTCAAAAAAACAAATGTGGGTGTTAAACTGAACATGCGAGTGAGTGGCAGGAAGAAAACATATATAAAGGTGGATTTCTTTGTGCGCCTCCAGCATTTGGAGGAAGGCTGTTGCACGGCATGCATCTGTGCTCCCTCTGCTGGTATGGAATCTTTACATTGTGGGTCATACAGGTTCTATCCCAGCCTGAGTTCAACTATACTCCGCCATATGGTACATGACCAATCAACCAGTTTCACCAGCCAGTCATATATCAAGTTGTTTGAGACCAAGAAGATATCAAAACCTGGTGCTAGTCACAATTGAATGGTCTCAGTTTTGTCATAATGTTGTCTTCATGTTGTCTCGATACTTTTTTTTGTTTTTACCTGGTCTTGAATATAAATGCACATTGCTATCATAACATGAGAACACCTCTTTATAAAATAAAATGCACCAGAAGTGGAAACTGCACTGCTGTCATTGTAGCACACTGCGGTAACCACTGAAACAGTGTTTACTTTTCTAATGTAACTTTTTAGACCATTTATTCATCGTTGAAATGTCTTTTGAAGCATATAAACCATGTACTTTCAATTGTGAGTGACTGGTGCAGCCAGATTTAAAGTAGGCTTTCCTTAGTATTAGCTGTGGTTTTAATATGATATACTTATTTGTTCATTTTTTTTATATTCATAAAATGTGCAGTAGGTCAAACAACAAAGGAATAGGTTTGTTCTTTTTATAGTCACTGTGTGACATACAAACAGACACAAATAGATTAAGAATGAAAAGACAGGGCAGAGGAAACTTTAATTTGCTTGCAATAGAAAGTCAATAATAATAAGAAAAATAAGAATAAGAATAAGGTTAAGAATAAAAATAGTATTTAGCATAATGCCAGAAAACGAATCATAAAAACATATTTTGTTACATTTTGATGCGTAGATGGTCTGTTTGTCAGTCATTTAATTGAATAAAAATACAGCAGGGTAAATATAAAATCATAAGTTGCATTCCTACCTGCGGTAGTGAGGCCTAAACCCAGGCTTATTATTCAGTTCTTCAGTAACTGCTATAAATTATTCATTCTTTTAAAAACTTCCACTCAAAGTATATTGAAATGTGTGAAGAGCCTTTTGAATGTCTAAAGAACCATCACATCATGTGGAAGTTCTTTAAACTTGAGAACCACATATTTTTTGTTCCTGTGACATCCCATTCTTAAAGTCTTTCAAGTGTCCTATGAAAATAATAATTAAGATAATGTACTGTGCAAAAGTCTCAGCCACCTGAGAACATTATATTTAACAATGAGCAGTGAGTGTTTCCTTTTAGTTTTGTTATGAAATATACTTAATAAAATAAAACAGTAAATAGTGATTCTAAATACACTATAGTTATGTTCCTTTTGGAAGTCCAGTTTTACTTGCAATGTCCATCAGAAACTTGGTTTGACTCAATCAGTTCTTCATTTTAAAAAATCAGGTGCTGCTGATGGAATTTCACAAATCTAAACAACAGCCGGAGGAACCAAGGAGGAATCTGGAACCATACCTGTGTTCTCCTCACCAGCTCACAAAATATCAACTACTTTTATGTACAAAACAAATCTTGATACTTTTTTTAATGCATTCTTGTTTGTATTTATTCTAAAGTTAACTTTGCTAACAGAAAGACACATCATCACACACTGAGAAAAATGTCTTTAAACAATTTGCATAAAGTGCCTAAGTCTATTGCACAGTACAGTATGTAGGTATGAGAGGTCAAAATTAAGTTTAGACACACAGACTTTCTATAAAGTATAAGTTTTAATATTTGTTTTGCATAGGGTGTGTAGTTCTAGGGAAAAGAAAACACTTTAACTGGTGTAAAACCTTTATGTTGAGGTTCTTGACACATTTACATAAACGATTGTTCGAACCACCATTCATTGAAAGGTTCATTATAAAACCAAAGCTATCGTTTCTGTGGAGCCACTCAAAAGACCCCTCTACAGACCCATAGGGTTTAAGGGGTTCACACACAACTACGTAGTTTTGCATCCATATATTTTTGCTGTGTTTTCCGATATGCAGGAAATTTGTGATATAGTTGGAGTCTCAAAGGAAGCAAGAGAGGCGAGGGAGGATTGAAGTGGCCCTCAATCTCGGTGCCGATCCCAGCTCCTCTCTCTCCCACATGGAGCCCCTGTCCCAGCCCTGGTCCATCTGCACTGGCAGGCACCTCAACTGGGAGAGCTGCAAGCCCCAGCCTCCTTCTGTTCAGGTCAGAGTCTCTCTCCCACACTGACATCAGCTCTGCCTGTCACTCAAAGAATCTGGGCCTTCAGTGCTAACATAGGGTTCAGCTGCGCCTGAGAAAAGAGAAGCACCTTCATATGCTGAGGAAGGGCGATCCAGCTCTACCATTTCATTTGAGTTCTGTTTGATATTGAGGAAGTCCACAAATAGCTCTCTGAAGGAAGATCAGGAATAGTTCTGGACTAAAGAAAGAATTTTCAAGAGAAACTCATAATCGTGAGTGTAATTTAACCAGAGACTAGGCTTAATCTGGGTTGGTGAATCTGTTTACTGGGGATTTTAGTGCCTTTTAACTGGTTCCATTTGTTTTTGTGCACATTGTGATGTGCTGAGTGGCTGGCTGTCTTTAATGTGTGCAGACGGTGTTGAGGAGATGTGAGCCAATCTAGCCATCTTGTACTGCGGATCCAGGGCTGAGCTAGTGCCTGCCATCTGTAGCGGCGGCCGCGGACGAGCCTGCAGCCAGCCCACACTGCGTCAGCAGCAGCCCTGGTACTCAGCCTTGCTACACTAGAAAGCTCCATGAACGTTTTTGTGGGTGGAGGAGGGGGAAGTGGGGTCAGTTGTTGATACCATTTTAGTCTGAATCATTTACCAGCAAAATATTGACTCTCCCTAGATCAGACAAAGTAGGAAATGGTTTATGAGATCCGTGAATCATTTTAAATCAATATTTTGCCCAAGTTTTACTCTAAAAGGAATCAGTCAGCCACGTTTGCATGTTTGGTTTTGTTCTGAAATGATGAGGCTCACATCTGACAAATAATGCCTGTAGCCATAGCCGCTGTTAGCATTGTGCAATCTGCATGCCATCATACACTCCTGTTAAATTTCTCAAACAGATTAGACTTGTTTCCAAACTTTATGAAAATATGTATGAGATACAGAAATGGACAAAGCATAGCTTAAAAACAGTAGTATTGCCCACAGATGTAGCTGGGCAAAAAAAAGTTTGGTTCATTTTAGGATTGTTTTGGGATGTCCTCCAAAGTTTTTTGCCTTTTTTCGCCCTCATCGGCAAAACTGAGTACCGGTGGCTAGTACAGTATGTCTTGTAAACAAAACTAATAAAATAAAATAGAAAAGAGAAAACATTCTTACATTTATCATCACAAAAATGAAAAACATTAAATATAATGTTTACCAAAAACGTAAACATTTTATTTAATGTTGCCATTCTATATGAAATGTTGCCAAATTTGCTAAATAATTGTATATCAATGATTAATTTGGGTAATAATGTCATAAGCAACTTTTTTCTAATATGCTGGTATACATATAATGGTTTGCCTTATACTTCTGTTCACTGAAGTTATTGAACTGTATGTAAATTATTCCTAAGGGGCCTACACAAGGAATACGATTGATCTGCTACTGATGTGTAGTGTTCCCTCTCCTAACCGTTTCTTTTTTCAGTCACTTCAGTTCTGTCTCTCCACATTCCTTTCTCTTCACATCTCTTCTGCACAGCTCCTCTCAAAGGTTCTGATAACAGAGAAGCTATTTACTCACAGTTACTTACATGTTTCAGGTTATTATATATTCTTCAAAGAACAGTCAGTAGTCTCTATGTAAATTATCCCAGAGACCTTCTTCCCCATACTGTCAAAGTAGGTGTCAATGCTTCAAAAGAGAGAAAAAAAACACCTGCCTGGACAGAACTACAGCCCCTCATCCCCTGTAGACAAAACACAAAGCAACCTGTTTGCATAGAGTCCTAGGCTCTGCCTCAAAATGCTAAATAATCATTGATTTGACCTTATTAGTATGATAAGTGAGTGTGTTTTCAGCTTCTGTGTTGGGATACAGATATAAAGGATAAAATAGCATTTATTATGCCAAACTCTTCTCACCTTTGTTCTTACCCAGCTCATGATCACTTGAAGTGATCACCATCAAGTGATTCAACATGAGCCAAGTCTTTTAGTATAGAAGAACTCTTATTTTCACAATGAACAGTGGCAGCAGAGGAGGAGTCATTCCAAATATGGGCATGAAAGCCATGACATCAAAAAGAGGAGTAAAGCAGACTCTGCCTCCTGGTTCTTCAACATCTTCCAGGCTCCTTCATGCACGCAGACATTCCTACAGTTCATCCCCAACAAGGTCTGGCCCGGCTTGACAGCTCCAACCTCAGGAGTTTCTGTGCCCAGCTTGTGTGTGCTGAGGCCCCAGCAAGGCTTCAAACTTTTGAAGACGACCATCAAGCATTGAATGGTTTGAATCTGCGGATGACGAAATCAGTCATTGAGGCGAAATGTGTGTTGAAGTTCAATCATGTCCGATTTCCAATCTTTGTCTTTCCAAGTTTGTTTTCCAAGTGCGATGAAAAACACTTGGAACGAGTCAAAAGGAAAAGTAAAGTGACACAAACACACACCCTCACACACACATGCACATACAAAAGAGAGGCAACATCCTCTCCACACCTGAGGTGATAAAGCTCTCACCTTCAGAACACAAGCAGGTGTGAATGCAAAAACAATAGGCCTGCATTGTGAGAGAGTCTTCCAGGTCTGCATCACACAAGGCCCTGTCAGTAGAGCGCCCCACCGCAGGCGCCCGCATGCAACCGGCGTACATCTGCACATCAGACACTCCAATAAATCCTTCTATTTATACCTAAATACTCTGTCAAACAGTGGCAGAAACAATATAACTGTTCACTTTCAGAAAGAGCCAACGAGGGTACGCATCTGTGATTTGTTTTGTCAAATCCGCTGGGATAAACGTGTTTAACGCCATTTTACCTGTTGGGGCCTCACGATCAGGCCACTCTCCTCTCACTTACCGGGCTTGCAACTCATTTTATGCAGCACTCCATCATGCGGGAGAAGCAGCAGAGTGTGATGTTTACCTATTCACACCTCTGATGAGAGCAGAATTGAATTCATGCTGAGAAGCAAATAATTGATTTGGATGGCTGCCAAGTCAGAAACATCTGTGCTCACTACTTAGACCAGCTCACCTTGTCATGACATAATAAGTGAACTGATGGTCAGCAAATCTGACAATCAAATCTGATTGTCAGCGCAGACCATTCTTATTAGAGACACCAAAATATTTAAATAGAAAAGAAAATTCAGTTCCATATATATGCACAAACTGCATTTCATTTGTTTAAAATTATAATTTGAAAATTCATGTTTCACTAAATTAAAAGAACACAAATTTTAAATTAATATAATGGGATGTTTATTTTGCCCCTTTTGCAGTAAAGTAAAATACTGTGTGGTATAAATGTTCAAATTAATTTTTATACATTTTAAAATTAATTTTTTCATTCTATTTAGTTTGATGGGAGTCATCTAAAAGGCTTTGGGCTAAATAGTCACACAGGGTGTAGCAGGGGCACCGGAAGCATTTTTAATTGGGGGGTTCTATGTGATGGGGTGGATCGTTGTCCAGGGTAAAAGGGGTGTTACACGTGGGCAAAGTCTCGGCCGTTGTCCGGGAAACAAAAAGTGGGGGGACAAAATGAATGCTTCTGAAGAGTGGGGGGAACATGGAGCTCTCTGATAATATTGTTCTGGTGCCCATGTGGTGTAGCCATGGTATAAATGCATCAATATCTTTAACATTTTCATTGCGATTTTGACTACCAATTTTTGAATAATTCACACACTCCAGCAATATTAACTGGGATGTGTTTTTATTGAAAAATGCAGCGTTACCAAAATAATTAAAATAATGTGTGTCGTTTCACCCACTTGTAGTCCAAATTGTTGCAAGTGCACCCCTCCCTTTTGTATATGACTCCATAGTGCAAGACATCTGTTGTTATACATCATGCCCAAGCAATGTAATAAGGAGTAAAAAGTGTGACAATATATGTGTTGCTGAGATTTGGTGCAAGTCTAAATGCATGTAGTGTTTACATCTCTCGTGATCTAATCACAAAACACAATTTAACATGTGTGTGTGCCTCCCCAAATCAACATTTGAACTGAATCCATTATCACTAAGTGAAATGCACTGATTCTGGAGGTTCGTGGCTGGGGGGTTGGCTTTGCGCTCAAGCTAGGCAGCTTTTAACACTGCTCTCTCCTGCAGCCCCCGACTCCTGCTTGTGGAATCTGGTTCACTCAGTAAATTGGCTGCACAGACACCCTTCCTCTCTCAGCACAGCTCTGTGGCGCTCCCATTTAAAAAGTGAGAAATTATAATTATCAGAATTATGCTTTTAATGATGCGTTAATTAGACTCCTACAGTGAGATTAGCAAGTGCTTATGAATTATTAACTGTGAAGTCTTTCCAGAATTTTAACAGGCAGGACAACTAAGTTTGTTTTTCTTGGTGATTAGCTTGCTTCAAAATAACACAACAGACTGTGGTGCATATGCTTATGATTACAACTTTAAATTATTTAACTCCATCAGACACTGGAGGTTTCGTTGCCAAGGTTCTATGCGAACCAGCCTATTGGGCAAAGAGCCTCATGGAGTTTTTTTTATTTTTATTCCCATTAGCGAAAACGTTTAATGAGTCATTCCTTTTTTAACACCATAAATCCTTTGAAAGCCACTGTACTGTCTCTGAATCAATGGCTGTTTGTTTTCTCTGCCCTAATTAAACGACAAGATGATGCTGCAGTTTGAATAACTTTTGACGTGGTGGAATCCCTCAGTCTTCTGCTTCAGGTTCCAAAGTGAAAACAGTCTTGCAGGTAATGCTGCCTAAACCCTTTCACGATGTGTGTGTTAAATAAACAAGGCCACTGAGGGCCCATCCCAATCTGAAGTCCCATCAGCCAAACTTAACAGAGCATGGTAAAAAGATTTGGGTAATCCCTGGCTGTAATAACTCTGTCAGCTGTTTTGAATTGGGAGAGGAGCTCCTGGTTTGGCCACAGCCTGCGCGGCTGTCCTCTTTAGGCCTCGGTGTTCCGCTCAGCCTGCTGCTGTATAAACTTTTGGATGGAAATTGGCCTGCTAATTTGCAGGATGTGGGCTCCACCTCCTACTTAACATGCATGAGTGCAGATGAGGCCATGGGGACTTTGCACAAGAGACAATTTAGAGGGAGGAAGAAGCCTGGTCCTTGCTCACAGTCAATTTTAACCAAATGCCCCCTAAATAGCCCATGCCCAAATGTCTAATTTAGACAGTGCTTAACACAAACCGATTTCTCCTAGGTTTCTAGTTAAGAGGGACTGCATCTATGAATTGCTCTATTATAACTATTGTCATAGCAGCCTGAAGTACAACTGTAGAAGAAATAACAGTATTGTACAGGCAGGAGAAGCTCCAGTTGTTGTCCTAAACATTACGCCCAAACTGTGATACTTGTTTGGAAGGAGTACACACAATGAAACCAATTCCACTGCAATTTATGCAAAACTACTCTGAAACTTGGTTAAGGCCTTTGAGAATTGTTAAAAGTTTTCAGTGTGTCTATCTAAATCTGCAACCCCCTCATGGTTATTGTTTTGCCAGTAAACCTTGCATTAGTTTATGTATCATCAATTTTATTCCTTGCAAAGTCACAGTATTTAGCAGGGAAAGAGTGGATTCAAAGGTGTGGTGATTTTAGCATGCAGGCAAACCAGAAAAAAAATCTGGAAATGGAACAAAAACTCTCCTAAAACGCATATCTCAAACACAAGCAACATCTGTTACTAAAGAAAAGCAACTACTGTACCGATGCCCAGATCATGTTTCATTCTGGGGTGTTTTTTCTAATGACTAATTGACTATTAAAATTAATAGTCATGCAACTTTAAGTCTACAGTGCTGTTTCTTGTAGACGCTTTATTCTGATTTATGGGTCCTGCCCCCAGGTGACCATTGACATATTTACAGTTTCCTGAATGAAGAAGACCCTCTGGGACACTTTTTGCTTTATTAATGAATTAACAATGTATTTACCTTTCAAATCTACTGACATGTATTTATCAATAACGTGAAAGCATGATCACCAACTGTAATGAAGGATACACTGATTGACTACGAAGATTATTAATGCTGAAAAGGTATATTTCATGATGAACCATGCTTATGCTTGAACATGCCTTCCATTAGGTCTAGTCTACCCTAGCTTTCTTGATTTCATGAATCACATCATCAAACATGAACAAAAATGAGAGCCTTTATAGTCATTGCATCTTGCCATAGAGCATGAAAACTGTTCTAAAGAATGCACAGTGGTATCAACTTTTTACTTCTACAAAACAGTTAATGATGTAAGTTTGATTCTAGCATTGTTTGTCATGTATGTGGCATTTTAATTAGCTATTGATTCTTTGATATCTTCTCCAGTAAGCTCCTTCGTGGGGTGCCACTAATAGTGTTAAGAGGCCTGGAGGGGAGAAAACAACACAACAAAGCCTTCACTACTGAGAAGGCCTTACTCAAGCAGGAGACAATGAATACTCATGGGCGTTTTTTTGCACAGGTTATGCAAATGAGTCCTCGTTGACTCACCAAGCCGTTATAACATTAATTAACAGAGCGCTACCTTGCTCAGTATTTGGTTACAGAGCCACTGTCTGCGGATGTAAAAATTTACAGGATTCCAATTTTAATGAGACAGCAGAGCACAGGTGTGCTAATGAAGAAAGCAGCTCATTTGAATAAAACAGTCCTTTTTAGGGGGAAAATTAATTAACGACATTGGAATAAACGATGACACTTCCATACAGGCAAGGCCTGAAATTATTCCATCTTAAAATTTTTCTTCCATGGCAATTGTTCTCAGCTTATGGTTGCCCCAATTTGAGCCTTTTATTTGAGTTTGTTAATCATCATCTAATCATTGTGCTATTAGAATATTACACAATTTTTCCTCCTCCTGGGAGTAATAATTGTAGCACTGAAAAAGTAGGAAGTGGCATTTTGATTAGGCTTGGTTATATCATTTATTGGATCATTTTCATTCGTCCTGTGTGTTTAGCCTCTATTTGAGACTAAATCGACTTCAGCCTCACCTCAGCTGCCTCAATTGTGCCACCAGAATTATTGTATTTAAGCCCTATTTCCAGTAGACAGGAGACACTAACAGCTGCTTATTTAAAGATTAAAGAACACAATATGGAATTTCACAGCAATAATCAAGGAGGAGCGGATAAAAAAAAGGGAAAAACCCAGGACCCGTTCTGCTGAAAGCGGAATGTGCCCTTAACCCCAGGCCTTGTATTATAACGTTCACATGTGCTGCTTTAGAGCGGCAATTACGGAGCACTGTGAACCAAGTGTTACCTACTAAAACGCATTTCACATCAGAGCTCACAGTTTTAACACTTTGAATATGCACTTGGGAGGAAAAATGCTTCTTATCTTCAAAAATCAAGCATTGTGTCCTTTCAGTCTGATACAGACCACACATCCACTGTCTGATGCAGACCACACATTTCTTCTTTGTATTCAGGAGCACACTCGCCCATATTCGTCATGCTAAAGGGT
Organism: Rhabdalestes septentrionalis; assembly: GCA_037832545.1. NCBI lineage: Eukaryota > Metazoa > Chordata > Actinopteri > Characiformes > Alestidae > Rhabdalestes > Rhabdalestes septentrionalis. Next base: position 5,963,099 of record JBBMFX010000030.1, on the reverse strand, counting down.
TTGCCTGCAGCCATAATTCAGGTTAGCATCCTGTGTGGTGTCTCTTTGACACATTGATGAAGAACCGCCCTTTTCAGTACTGAGACGTCCAGCAGTCACTCTTCCTCAGGCAAACTACTCTTTTTTTCCCTGGAAACAGCTGGATATAATATCGAATTGAAAGTCCTGTTCAACATTCTCCCAAGCTGGCCAGACCAGGTCTTATATTCACCACTACAGCCATCATCAGCTACGTTATTTAGCTTTAGCACTCATCAGCTACATGATTCAGCTTTTACTACAGCACTCATCAGCTACATGATTTAGCTTTAGCTTTGGCACTCAACAGCTACATGTCTTTAAGCATTAGCAGTTGCTAAAAGTGAGTTCAAGTTTCCTGATATTATTAATTACAGAATAATTCAGTTGAGAGTGATTTTATGTGAAATGTCTAAAACCATAAAATTTTCTAAAAAGCTATCTCACAGGAAGGCATCATATGTAATAGGTTAAAAAATTGTTGCCTACTATGAAGTCACATGTAGGTTCACTGGTCCTTTCAGAGATTACATAAAATGGTCACATTTGCAAACAGACATTACAGCGTTGGGTTCCGATCACTATCTATGTGAAGATCCTATTAAGAAAAATTATCTGCATTGCCCTGAGAGCCCATAGGATCCTCTGCTATGCAACATAGCCTATTAGCTTGGGCCTTTCGCCCAGGACCAGACCAGGCCCCTTTAAACAGCACTGCGCTGGAACACAAACAGCGGATGTGTGATCGCATCGGAGAAAAGCTGCTGTCGAGTGTTGATTTGTCTGGCAACTGCCAATGGCGACGCGCGTCAGTTTTGCAGGCAGGCCTGGAGGAGAGGCGTTGGCAGGGAAAAGAAAGTCTCTCATCAGTGTTTATTCATCATCGCCGCGATATGATACTGTAATAGCTGTGGTATTTTTACACTCTCTGAACACGCACGCAGTGGCTTTGGCTACACGAGGATCTGACTTAATTAGTCACAGGTCTGATTAAAAGCCATGCAGAAGTGTTTCTGGTATAAACAGAATGGCACGATTATCACTCAATCAACTGTCAGACTGAGTCATATCTGATGGAGCCCTGCTTTCGCTCTCTATACCAGCTCCATCACTGAGAAAATGCATTAAGGACATAATTATATTTGCACATAAATCAATTGTACTCACAAAAACAATTGTGTCAGTATGTGCATACAGACACAGAAATATGCATATAAATACAGTTATGAATTTTATGCATCACTTTCATAAGGATGTCTGGAGCGAAGACTTGTGAATGAGGTGAAAAATATGACCCTCTTATCACATGGGGAGAGTCAGCTATTCAAATATTCGGTTCAAACAAACCCTTGATGCAAACAGGGGTCTTCTGATTTACTCTCCTTTCAGAAGGAAGGGGATGTGGAAAGCAACATGCAATGAACACACATATATTCATAGCATAATTGAACTTACATTTTAGTTCATGAAATTTAAAATAAACATTTTATATTATATAAAACACAGGTTATTGTTATTATCAGAAGGTCTGTTAACTCAAAGTTTTAGCCCTATGAAATAGCTTGATTAATAAAATGTGATAAAATGTGTTATTTTTACCGGGTGTGTATGACATTCATAGATGTTGATCAATATGTTTAGACAGCACAGTGATCTCCATTTATTGCCATCATTTGATTAGCAAACTTCTCTTTGTTTGTGTTGGGCCTGCGAGTGCATGTTGGTGCTATCATGCATGTGACCAGATGTGTTTTTTCAAGTAAGTGTCGTGACGCAGTTGCAAATGACCGGTCGCTTTGAAAGCAACCCACTATGCTGTGTTTTCAGCTGCCACACCACACTAATTGGTCGTCTCACGGCTGCGTTTATGATCACACAGTCTCTGTGTGTTTTACAAACACATGACATCAGCTATCAAAAAGCAGATCACCAAATTTGAATATTTGTACGCTAAACACAAGGCGTGCGCTGGTTATTTGGGGTATGCCAGTGGTTTAAGGCAGTGTCTGATAAGTGATGATTGCAGCACATTTTGTCAGATGAGAAGCTACTTTGAAGAAGTAGGTTCAACTGAGAGACCAAGGAATGTGGCTTCTTTTTTTTCCTGTTCTTTTTGGATCTCACACACATTTGCTTTAATTGGTAACTCTCATAGTGCATTAATTAGAACCTCTAATGCTGATTCACAAAAACCAATCAATTACACATCTAGACCTGACTGGCAGCACCCTATAATTGGGCGGCTGCTTTCCTTTTCTCAAGTAGCCCACAGCCAATCCGTGCAGACCAAACAGGTGGCAGCAGAGGAAACAAGCTCTTCCAGTCCATAAAACTGGCTAACTAGCTCCTGAAACTTGCCAGGCTGTAATTATCATATCATTTGTGTTGTAAATCACACTGCCTCTTGTCATGGTATCATCAGACGTACGGCAATTTTGTGCTGCAAATCCACACAGACAATTCATCATTAAAAAATAAATAAAAAAAACAGAGATAGAAAGAGAGAGAGAGGAGAGAAAGAGAGTGAGAAAGAGCATGTACAGAATGGATTGCACATTTTGTGAGGTCCTTGTGGATAAAAAAAAAATCCTAATACATGCTGAGATCAGCTGCTTTTTACATCTTTCATGATACCTTTACATCGATTATGACCAAGCTGCTGCAAATAACATCCATTATAGAAGAGCTATTAACTTTTATAAGACGAGATTAAAGCAGCCTGTAAATCAGCCCTGCATGTGAGTTATTGTCCAAAGACGCATGCCCTGTCAATGAATGTTACACAAGCGTGTAAAATATACCCAGTCTGGACTTTCCCTTCCTCAAGCCCTGACACCCCCCCAATTCCTGTGCACCCACCCACAGCCCTGAGACAGAGCCACACTCTCCCCCCTAGCTACTGCAGTCATGTCAGCAACAGCATGCTCAGCTTTTATGATGGCAACTGTCAGTCATAACTTGAATGTCCTACTTTTGCCTTCAGCTACAATGATAGTAAAAAAAATGTTTTAAGTTTATTTGATTCTTTTCTGATTCTCTCCATTTATAGATATAGAGCTCATCATTCATGTTATGCGGGTCATTCAATTATTCTAACCATCATTTCTACTTATGACACAATGAATACCATTGGCTTATTAATTTTTTGTGGATACAGGTTACAGGAGTTCATAAAGGATCTGCTGGTAGTGGCTTGTTGCGCCATGATGGGAACAATTATTCGGGTAATTACATCAATTACGCTGTCTCATTAAAATGCTCATTTAACAGTAAGTATATTTATGGTCGTCCACTGGGACACATTCTTATTTTTTGAAGTTTTGTGGCATCAGTTTGAGGGCAGCCAACGCAATGTTAATGCTTAAATGAGTACGGCAGTAGAATTTTACGGATAGGTAACACAATGCGTAAAACAGTATATGATTAATTAACAGCGGTGCAAAGACAATATCGTAAGAGAATGTAATATGAAAGATGTTGTATAGTGCCATTATATTCCATCATATGAAAAAGGTTCTTCTGTATGTCACTGATCAACATGCATGCATTTTTTGTATATTTGCTGAATTTTTTGTAAAATAAAATAAAATGTTGCCTGTGCCAGTAGATTTTTTTATGGTAAACTGAAGCAATACGTATTTAAGTGTGCTGTTAAGTATTGATGATTTTTAAACTTATAGATGATTTTTTAACTTATAGGATATGTTAACTTGTGTGTGTGTGTTTAAAATAGCAGTAAAAAGTATGAAGAGTTTTGGTTTCTAAAAAGTAGTTAATCTTTGTGATATAAGTCAGAAGAACAGAGATTTGCTTCCAGATTTCTTCTTGGTTTTTCCAGCCATTGTTTGGATTTGTGAAACTCCATCAGCAGCTCCTGATTTAATTTAACGAAGAACAGATTGGCTCCCAAAATGTTTCTCAATGTAAAGAGGCAAGATGGTGTGAAATGGTTACACTTTGACATAAAAGTTAATTTTTATTTAGTCTAAAATGTTTTTTGGAGGAATGCATATATATAATATACATGTATTTAAGAATATATA
>JBBMFX010000030.1:5900703-5913301 GCA_037832545.1 Rhabdalestes septentrionalis | reverse complement strand
ATTATATTATATTATATTATATTATATTATATTATATTATATTATATTATATTATATTATATTATATTATGTTATATTGTATTACACGAAGATAGTCCTGACTGTGCCGCTAGATGGCGTCCTGTCACAACACCTGAGAAAAGCATTAATTTTGCTGTTCTGCTTTCAGTTCTCAGCAGACTCAGGAGGAACTGGACGAGACGACAGCCCAACTTTTCGGTGTATTTTTTTTACGTATTACAGTTATAGAACCTACATTTTGTAAAAAAAAAAAAAAGCTGCTTTTAAGGGTAAGTGAGCCGGTTTCCTTGAGCTTGCCTTTTTAGCCAACCGGGTCACTGTTTTTAGCATGTCGGCTAGCTGTGTTTACAGTTGTTGATTTTGTGTCTGGGATAAAATCAACCTTAGAAATGTCCAGTCTGTCTCAAATAGTCGTCGCGTAGTACTTGTCCTAACATTATTTTGTTGTTTATTGGTTAGCATGAGTGAAATATCCTAATTTGTACATTAATACCACTGCTGGCAGTGTTGGCTAAGATTATTTATCTATCGTAATGTTTTTGTTTAGTAACGGAAGTCCTCTTGCACATGTTTTTATGTTTTTGTTACAGGCTTGAACCGTCAAGAAACTTCGTTTTTATAAATGACAGCTTGAACGTCTATGTGTTGTTTGTTATGACAGCTTTATATTAACCCATAATCGTGGACTCATTAAATCCTAGGTGATGAATTATTAACTATCAGACACAGACGAGTGGCCAGTGTTAGAAAAATACTAGAGGTTTTACATCGTCTCGTATGTTTTCCTTTGTAGAAATGTTTCCCTGATTAACTTGTAAACTCAGCATTCCTGTTTATCTCACCAAAGTTGCTTAACTGCACGTCTTCGGGGATTTATCTCTTGCTGTCTCTCTGAGCCCAGACTTACCAAAGACAAATACTGGACGTTTATAGACCAATTAACCAGAACTGCACTAAAATAATTTATGTTTTGTGAAGGGAGAATTGATACTTGTTTAATTACTGGGAGTCGTTTCTCGTACTTGATATCTCTGGCATAAGGCATCATTTTTTCAGATCAGTGACATATAGACCATGGAGATGGAGGATAAACCTCCAAATCCCAACTCTTCTGTGCCACCACCACCTATTCCAATAGGTCCAGCAATGGCTCCATCAGTACAACTTGGGGTCACCATAGTTTACACATGTCTTTATGGTAGTTTGTTTCTGTTAGTGTATATTCAGCTTTGGCTATTGCTACTGTACCGCCACAAAAGGTGGAGCTACCAGAGTGCTTTCCTTTTCCTTTGCCTGTTCTGGGCAGCCCTTCGTACCACCCTATTTTCTTTCTACTTCGGTGATGCTCTTGCTGCCAACCACCTTCCCACTCCAGTATACTGGCTCCTCTACTGCTGTCCTGTGTGCCTGCAGTTCTTCACACTGAGTCTCATCAATCTGTACTTCACTCAGGTAGGACATGAGAGAGCCGCATTTAGGTCGGTACGTTGTCAGTGTTAATCTTGTTGTTTAATCTCAGTGTTTAATCTCGTTTGTTTTATTTTGTCCTATTCCAACAGGTGTTGCTCAAAGTTAGAAGACTATTCAGCATCGAACCCAGTAAAGGATTGTGAGTGGTCTTGTTTGGTTGTTGTTTGTGTTTTTCAACCTGAGTAAATGAATAATGAGACAAAAGGCAATTAATTAAAACACTTATTTCACATAGGTGGGTGGCTCGATGTGTGTATGCATCCATGAGTGCTATCTTCCTGTGCATCAACATAGTTTGTGCCAGCCTTGGAGAGCGAGGGAGCACAGGCGGAGTTGCGGACAAAACCTGGAGACTGGTTTTGATCCGTGTATTAGTGAACGACTTGCTGTTCATCGTAGAGGCTGTGTGTCTTGCCACATCCCTGCTTTTCTTGACCCGATTCTCTCCCTCCACCAGCCCCTACCTACACAGCAAGGTATCCCACACACTCGGAGATTGACTTATTTAAACATTTAAACATATTATTAGTAGAACTTGTATTAATTTTTTAGAAATTTGTTGGAGCAGGAAAACTACCAACTTAAGAGTTTTCTTTTTGTACTGTAAGAAAACATAAACTGTCTTTTGATGATAAGAATATTAGTCCCAACAGGGGGGAAATAAAATATATAAATAAAGCTATACAAAAGAAATATATATAAAGAGCTGCACACTATGCAAAAATTGTATTCATGTTCGTGCATAAATATAAATGCTGATGGGTTTTTTTTATATTTAATGGCAAATATTTAATGTACCAGTCATTAAACTATAATTTAATGCACATGCTATGCCTATGTTCATGTTATCAGTTTCTTTATCTCTTTATTATAGGGGACCACTGTTTGCCGGACGGCAGTGCTAGGAGCTGGTGTAATCTTGCTCTTCTCAAGCAGAGCATGTTATAACCTTGCTGTGCTCATCCTGTCTCAGAATCACAGAATAGCATCCTTTGGCTTTGACTGGTACAACATCTCAGATCAGGTATGAGGCTACACAGATATTCTAATATATTCAAAGAGATGATGGAATTATATAAGTCTTTAAATTTCATGCCCAATTCTCTTTCAATTAAGGCTGATCTTCAGAGTGAACTTGGAGATACAGGGTACATAGTATTTGGTGCTATCCTTTTCATATGGGAGCTCCTTCCCACCAGCCTGCTCATTCTCATCTTTAGAGTACCACGTCCCCCTCAAGAATTGGTACGCTGTTGTTCTGTTTAAAGCACTTTCGTGTAAATGTTTGATGATTCAACTAATCCTTCAGCCTTACAAGTGGATGTCAGTAGCTAATAGTCACCAGTTTTCATTACATTATTTGAATTATGGTATTAGACAGCAGTACTGTTTTTCTTCCAGTGTTCGCAACAAACAATATTGAGTGAAGTATTTCTGTAATGACAGGGTGTTGTTTCTTTTCTTTTGTTTTAGAGCTGCAGTCCAGCAATCAATACTAGGGGCCCACGTTCCTATTTCTTTGATGACCCACGAGGGATGGATGGTGACCCAGGTGCCACTTGGTCACACGGCATACGTCCTAATAACAGGCATGTTAACAGAAAAACACATTTCCTGAAAGGCCTACAATTTAGGGATACATTGAAAAAAATGCCCAGTGAAAAAGTTTAAATACTGTGGTTGATAAATTCCCTTGACATACTGATCATAAACCTCAATTCAAGCATGATTAGAACCAACTTTGTCTTTCTTAACAGCTGGTTCGGTTCCAGTGAGACAACTCCACTCCTCTTCAACAGGACAGATCAGACAAACCAGCATCACTCCCTCTACTCTACACCACAGAACTGAACTCTCTACTGGAGAAGAGGTATTAGGGATTGACTCTGTTCTCAGGCAGTACTGCATCAGTACCTCATCCTGTGGTGACCAATTGGTATTTGCACTGATGCCCTGTATGCATACTTGCACCTTGCATTTTCATTTTTTAATTATGCTGATAAAATAGAAAATGTTACTTAATACATATACCAGCATTTTAAGGGGATGTACAGGCTTGACCCTGTTTACATAAAGGACCAAGAAAAGGCTATTTTTCCACTCATTGCCATTTGATATGGGTTAACAAAGGCTAGTGGGATTGACTTTTATCTGATATTTTGTCTTTTTCAGGCAACTGATTAATATAAATTAATGATTTTTAAATGGAACATTATAAGGGAATTTGATCCTTTTATTTTTCTGTGTTAATGACATATTTAATTAATAATTTAACTACAATAATTGCATTATATTGGATTCCATAAAACCTGTAGACTTAGGATTGTAGTTTTCCCACATAGTACAAACTCTCTGTGAACGCCTGGAAAAAAAAAACATTTTGACTTTGGAACATTTTATTCTGCAGTATGTACATATTCTATTAAAACACTTTATACAGTATGTACATGTGTTAATTTACTTTGCCACATTTTATGCAAGATTTCCCCCCTCATAGCAAAATTCAGATCTAAAGAAAATTCAAATCGCTACAAATCATCAAAAGCACAAAGAATGGAAAAATATCCACCTTTAAGGACACATGGCAAATCAACAAATCATCCTCCTATTTCAATACTCATTCTGTGTAACTGGTTGTAAGAACCATATTCAGATGCTGAAGTAAGAAAGACAGATGAATAATTTCAAAACAAAATTGACCTCTGGCATGTCTTAGATTATTGATTCTGCACTTATGTACTTAAGAACTGGTCTTCTATCTGAGTATCTTCACAACGTTTTCAGATGATCTTTGATACTGACATGCTGTACTTTAAATAAGATCTGAACATATAAGAGCCCCTCGGGAAACAATCTGATCTCAAGCATCCAAAGTGCAAAAGAGTGTCCGACATGTATTTCTACTGTAAAAATACACCACGGCAGGTTTGGTTGGTGAATGATCAGTGGTCAAGAGGCGGTGTGGTTTCCAGCTTGCGCAGGCGGCGCCGTCTCAGTTCTGCAGCGTTCGGCTCCCCGTCGTCCTCTCCTCCCTCTTCCTCTTTCCTCTCGTCTTTCTCTTCTGCTGTGGTTACGTTTGGCTGGGAAAAGCCTGTTGCTCCGTTCACAGGGCCGACTACAGAAAGGGGGGCAAAAACACAGATATTGCGTTACCATTTAGTACTACTGAAATTCAAGGTCTGCCCATGTATTCTGTATATCACTTACTAGTTTGTGCTCCACTCTCCTGGCTGGACGCCTCTGCTGAGGCAGAGGACTCAGTTCGGGCTGATCCACTAGCCTCTCCTGGGCTGTTTTCTGAACGGGGTGGACTAAATAGCAGAAGAAGAAATCAGGAAATGAGGAAATACTGAATAGGTTTTTGTGTGTGGAGTACTGTAACAGTAAGCAACTTGAATGGGGAAAAAAAAAAATCAGACCTGAGTGTGGCGACAGTGGTGAGGTAGTGGTGGATGTTGAGCATGGCAGCATCCAGCAGCGTGTGAATATTGTGAAGGCACTGTAGCCTGGCCTCCAGCCCCCGCCGGCCCTCCTGCTCCAGTTCTCTCAGCTCATCCTCTGACATCGTGGACAGGGATGCCGGTGGAGGAGGCATGGATGACACTATCACACAAGACAAAGCTGAGCTCAGAACAAGTTTACATAAACATTATGGACATAAAAAAACTGTTTTTTCCATCATAATATTTATGACTTTGGATGAATCAACTTGACCTGTGTATTTATCATCATGTATCAAAAGAAGGCTTAAAAACATTTAAAAAATGAACATTCGTGACTGAGAATGCAATATACACAGTGCTGGGACAAAAGCAGCATCATTTAGGCACAGCTGTGTGCAAACATTTCAAACAAGTTATTCTGTATACTGGTTATACTGATCATCTGCCTAAAACAACAACTCAACCCAATCAAACCTGAGTCACCTCTTGCTGGGTTGTTCAAAACAAATTAGTTCCTTATGATATTCATTGCTGTTAATGCAGAAATGCAGAAAATGAAATGTCAAAAATGGTTAAAACGCTCATCCCAATTTAACAAGGTTGAAAAAACAGACACAACCACCAGCATATTTTGAGTATACAACCTGTGTGGAAACAGTAGGATGTAGGTTCAGTGATAGGCTCAAGCTAGAGGCCATACTCACTAAAGGGTGGAGGTGGGGGCATTGGCAGCCATGGTGCAGAGGGAAAAGGTGGGGGCATGGAGAAGGGGAATCCAGGCATTGCGGCTCCAGGAGCAGCAGTAGCACCATCTGTGCTGGGCTGACTTGAGCCACTAGCCCCTGTATCTACAGAATAAAAAGGAAAAATATTCCCATAGCTGATTGGATAAAAATGAATATTTTTTTTATATCTAGAAATGCATCAGGAACCAAATCAGTTATTCTTCAGCCTAAATACATTTAACAATTTACTTGCGCAAACACTTCATTGCCCGAGTAATGCTAATCTTTCTAAATATTTTAAATAAATATTTTAAATACCACTATTAAAATTATGTTTACTTTTTATATTGGTTGTGCAACAGGCCTTCAAGGAAAATAAATGACTGGTCAGATGAAAATCTACAAATAAAATTTTGTTTTTCAAGGGTACAGCATGCAGTTCATCCTAAAGACCTGAGCCCTCCTACTCCTAGCTAATGGAATTAGCTTGATAACTCTGAAATAAGCTTAACCTGGCGAACACAAGAGCACACTAATGATAACTGAAACAAATTTGTGGTCACACTTGTGCTGACATGCAGTTGTCAAATTAAACTGTGACAAGTGAAACAAAATAAAAATGCTAAGACACCGTTTAACAAACATCGCTGGTTTTCCCATTAACCCAGATATTACAACACAGCCTTGGACTGGATTAAATCTTATTATCAGGAGATAATGCGCACCTGCCCCCGTAGTTTGTGTCGCATCTGAGCTGGTCTGTGGAGTACTGGTGGCAGGTTGGGTACCTGGTGGCCCGGCAGGTGGTGCAGCACCAGGGAAGGGACCCCAAAAAGGGAAGAGACCTGGGGGGAAGTGGGGCATCATACCTGGTGCAACTGAAAGAATACACACAGCAGTTAGAAAGGAATCTGTTCCTAAACACCATCAAGCTGAACATGGAAAATCATGGTTATTTTAATGGTAAGTGGCTGCATGTTATTACCATTAGCAGCTGGAGGCGGAGGAGCATTAGCCGGGGCTGCAGGAGCTGCAGGGGCCGCTGGAGCAGCCGGAGTGGGAGTTGGATTGGGTTGTGATGCTCGTAGGACATCCATACGACAGGTGGGACATGTCTGCTGCCTCTGGAACCATGAGCGAAGGCAACTGCACCACAAAAAATTCATCGTCATTGTTATAGTTTAGGCAAACCTCGACTAAGGAACTACAAAAAAGTTCAGTGAAACAGCTCCGCACCATGGCCCAACACGAAAAAAAAAACAGAGCACGGATAAGAATAAATGCAGACAAAACACAGAGCGCAAGCAAAAACACAGGAGCAACAACACTCGACAAGACATTATTAAGTGATGTTGACAAAAACAGCTACAGGAAAAAAAAACAGCAACAGTAAAAACAGTTTTGATAGATACTATATTCTAGCAGCTAAGTCCTGTGCAAAACTGCAAATATGGAGTTAGACAGCAATGCATAAATAATTAGCAGTAAGGCACAGGGTAAATATTATAAAATAAATAATTTTTTTTAAATAAAGGGCAAAGTTAATGTGTCTGCAATTTGCTATCAAACACCTAATAAACCTCATGCTGTAGATAAATTGAACCGAAACCTTGAGTGAAAGATATGGTTGCATGGCAGTTTCTTGGCTCCGGTCACCATCTCCTCGCGACAGATAATACACACATTGTCAGAGGCCTGCAAATCCTCAGGAGTGGCATCTGGATAGCTGCAGAAGGCACAGATCTGATTCACTCAACGTGGTCTATTTCCATACAAACTAATGTGCAGAGTTCAAACAGACTTGTTGAGCATTTTTAGAGGCTCACTCACAGTGTGTTCATGTTGCGAATGGCTCGCCGAGACATTATTGCATCAGTCACAGCTTTCTTAAACTGCCTGAAGAAAAAAAAAAAACCCAGAAAATTGTCAATGAATCACAAAGAGTCTAACAGAATATCAGTATAACAAATAAAACTTGATTCCCTCACCTCATTGCGAGATACATAGGTCGAATGGCAAACAGGGGGAAGGTGTGTACTTTGATCATTATCGTCATGAATGCCATGTACAACAGCACTTTGATGAAACCTGGAGATTAGAAACGAGACCAAACTGTGTGAAAATATTTCCAGTGCTGTTTTCATGTTCTAACAGTCAGGGTCGAATGAATCCTACCTGTGAAGAGCTCTGTGTAGAGCATGTAGACGGCTTTATTTTCCCATGGGTTCTCACTCTGCAGGTCAATAGTATGCAAGGAGTACTTAATAAATGTGGTGAGAACCATGGTCATGAGAATTGCATACTGAAAGAAAAAGATGTCAGACAGTAAGAGGAAATGTATAAGACAGCAAGAAAATGAAAGTGTGGAATAATTATTTAAACCTAACTTTCTGTGCCTAAAATTGCATCAGGAGACAAATCAGTAATTCTTCAGCCTAGATACAAATAACCGAGTTTACATGTACCATCTCTTTATTCCACAAGTAATGCTCGTCCCTTTGAATATTATTAATAATTCTTTTAATACCATTAATTAAAATTATGTTTACTACTTATATGTATTCTACAATGGGCCTTTGAGGGACATGAATGACTGCTCAGGTGAAAATCTGCAACAGAAATATCTTGCTTTTCAAGGCTACAGCAAGTAATTCACACTGTATACTGGAAAAAAGGTGTCAAACAGTACAAGAAAGTGAATAAGAAAGTAAAAAAACAAAATTGGGGAATAATGATTTTATCCTATCTTTCTGGGTCCTAATGTTCTGGCAGATTTGGAAAACATTCTGAATTCTCTCAACTGCTGATGAATTGTTGAGTGTTACTCTGTAAAAGCTTCTAAAACTTGTGTGAAAGAATGCTGTCTATCTTCCTAAGCCTCAAATCAAGACACAGCCCTGAGCAAACACAATCAAACAATGATCACCTCGAATCCAAAGACCAGCTGTACTGAGGCTCCTCTTGTGATTATGCTATGGCAGGCATGATTGACAAATAGGAAATCTAGCACTCCCAGTAAAACCATTAGGGCTGTGCAAAAAAGGGGAAAAAATATCAGGGCAACAAAACCACAAAACATGATGCAATATCAAGGCACGCTTTCCAAATAAGGTCTTAAAGCATCGCCAACAATTCTAAGAGCAGGTGCAGCCTCAACATTTGCATATGGTGAAAAATGAAATGCAAAGCCTATACTCTTGGGAAAGAGCTCAGTAACATAGAATGAAATACTGAAATTACTGGAAACAGTTAGTTATATGTAATGTCAGTACACCCAGGTGAAAGCAGACTTAAATTGACATAAAATGCACCAGAATGAGCAAACAGTATTATTTAAACTGCTATGAACACACTTTATACTTACAGACAACTCTAAAATGGAAGACCCATGAGATATTTGGACTCCTTTCCATCTAAAACAAGACATGACATCACATCAAGCTATAAGAAGTGTAAAAAAAACAACAACAAATGTTTAAAAAAACATTCCCAACTATGTGTTTACTCACAAAGTCTACCCTATCTTCAGCAAGCCAATGGAAGCACTTGAGGAAGAGCAGCAAAGTGAAAAGTGCCACAAAACGAGGGGAAAAGTCATCCCTGAAAACGGTAAAGGCTAAGCAGGTCTCTGTCACAGCGTACCAGGATCTCTCAATCAGGTGCTGATGAATATAAGGACATACAGAGGCAGTGAGAAACACAAACCCCAGAGAGCTTCTTTGCAGAACATCCTTAAACCTCCTACCACATATTCAGATGCACACATACCTCCATCTCTGCTGCTCTCAACTGTCCAAAAAAGACCTTTCGCATGAACTTTCCCAGCAGAAAGACCAACACAAATGCCTGGATATATAAAACCTGGCAAAAAAGACCAAGTAGTTTATATTATCAAGACATTAATTAGGGACTAGGCACATTAACATAAAGTGGCCAACACTGTTCTTGCCAACACTTACTGTAACCAAAATAGTTCCATATTCAAGGAACCACAAGAAATATTTTTATTTTATGGAAATCACATTTCTTAAGTGAAACCTTAACAACCTCTTGGACTTTTTTGTGTTGTGCTAAATCCACTTAGTCCCCATTTAAAAGATGAGCACTAATTGGAATAGGTACAACACTAAAATGCCCCATAGTTGTATAGGTCTCACTTAGGAAAGCAAATACATTACATCAAATAGTTAGAACTAGAGTTGTAGCAACTAATCAGCTGACTGAGGTTATTTCCAAAACTCTGTCATGCTACAAGTAAAAGTGATATTATAAATGCCAAAGCCAAGCTGATGCTTTCAGTTTTGGTGCACTGGTGCTGATAACACAAGCAATGAGAATCACTGCTTTCCTATTCTTTTTTTTTTTTTAGTTTCCAAGCAACAAAATGGACTTACTGCCATACTAGGGCTGCTTTTGGTGAGGTATACCACTGTAGGGTAGAACTGGTGCTTGAGGAAATAGGCATGGGCAACCACTGCACCAGTCAGTGCCAGACTAGTTGCTGTTACCAGAGCTGCTCGCACCATTTTGGCGCTGCATGAGTAAAGAAAGACAACAAGAAAAATTGAGCACAGAGTTAAGTATCATCACAGTCAAACAAGTCACAGCATCAATAAAAATGCCTACAAGAGTACAAACCTGCAAAATTAGTTCATTCACTGATCACTCGTTACAGAATGTTCTCATGAATCAGAATGAGATGCTGAATATGTAACAACCTAGAAGCACCACATCTTGACCTCCAACCTCACACTAATTTACTGTGTTTTTGTAAAACCCCAAAATTATATACTATCAGGCACATTATAATAATCATACATGAACACCTCAACAAAGCTTGAAGACCAAATAGGAACAGGAAACATCAGCCATTAACTTAACAGCTGTTGAGAGTCTGCAGGCCCGTCTGAGGAAATTTCTACTTTGCCCAAGTACTCAAAGTGTAACTTGTCATTACAACATTTTTCATAATAAGCGTCTAGACTCTAACCACAGACAAAATCAAGCTACCAGGTACCTGGGATTTCATATCAGGTTATACTATTTTCCTAACAGAAAGTGTGCTTAGAATGGTCTAATGAAGCAGCAAGCAATGCTGTGAGTAAGAATGTCAGCCTGGAAGCAGCACATCTTGACCTCCTGCCTCAAAAACATAACTGTACTTTTGTAACACCCCAAAAGCACTAATAATATTATAATAAAAATAATTTTTTGTAAATACATCTTTCAGCAAAATCTGATGGCCATTTAGGCAACAACATTTAGGAAACATCTGCCATTCACCTAACAGCTGGACTGCAGGACTGCCTGCACATTTTGCCCAAGATCTCAGTCTGTAACTCACAATTAATATTTGCTCTTTTGATAATAAGTGTCTAGATGATGACAACTGACATAGTCACGCCATCAAGTGCCTGGGTCTTCATATAAGGTCATATTATTGTCCAGATTCAGTTTGCTGTGGCTCCACTGGTTAGCACTGCTAATGTAGCTATATTATTAGAGCGTTCAAAGCAACGAATGTGTTTTTATTTACACTACTTCTGTCCTAAATATTTTTGTTTCTGAAACCAAAAAGTTACACAATAAAGGAAGCACATCCTGACCTCCTGCCTCAAAAGACATTACTGTACCTTTGTACTAATAAATATTTATATACTTATATACCTCAACAAGCTCTTGGCATTTTAGTGTTGTACTGATTCCACTTTGTGCTCATTTAAAAGATGAGCACTGACTGGAATCCGTGCAACACTAGAATTACTTTGGATTTAATTGGTTTCACTTAAGAAAAGATATAAGGTGTATCAAACCATTAAAACCAGAGTTGTAGCTACTACACAGCTGACTGAAATTACTTCTATATTTCTACTGTCCTGACAGTTTCAGTTTGCTCACCTATAAAGCTAGCAGCAGCTAAGAAACTGTATGCGACAAGACAGAACTATCGCATGGTTGTTTTGAGTTACAAGGCCTTTTAAATTAATAAACTAACTATTCGGATTATGATAAATCCTCTACGTGACATTAATTCCAAGATCATTTCGTCTAATGGCTGCGCTGGGCAGTTAGCCTCCAGCTAAGAAGCTGTATGCAACAAGGTAGAACTATTGCAAGGTTGTTTTGAGTCAATGGGCACTTTAGATTAATATATCAATATTTCAGGATACAATAATGCCTGTAAGTGATTAATTTCAAGTTAATGTAATCTAAACCCTAAGATAGGGTCCAGCTGAGAGGCTGAGGGGCAGTGCTCTTGTCGGGTTTGGCTCCTGCAGGGCGGACTCAGACAGCTTACCCCTTCGCTTCTGCTCCACAGGGCACCGAGAAACCGAACCGAGACCAACTGTAGGGCTAACAGCGACGAGCTGCACCCGCTGAGATTCAAAACCACTGTTCTTCCATCCAAATAACCGATATTTCTGCTTCCCGTTATGTAAACCAGACACGAAGTCCCGGACTCGCTTCTCGATTACGTGTTTATTTTTCGCTTGCTCCACAAAAGGCCACCTCACTTCCGGCGTTGCCACGCCTGGGTGACGACGGCAGGCGTTCTGACCAATCAGCGTGCTACAGCTCTCTTCAAAGTAAGAGCTTTCGTAGGCCGTGTCCCAAATACACAATATGGACGAAAGTATTGGGATAAACCTGTTTTTTTTCCAGAATCAGAAAACTTTATTGTTGCAGGAGGATATTGCTTATGACTGCAAAGACAAGAACAATATAAAACATAAAGTCTAATAACAAAACCTCAATATGTAATTCACTATGCTATAAACACAAAGGCTAGAGTATAAATACTACAGATTAGTTTCATGGTTTGGTCTAGGACCCTTACTCCTAGAGAAGGACAATTTTATTTTAAACAAAGTGCTCATTATTTTTTTAATATTACAAAATAATACAACAATACCAAGATACACTGTGTGGACAAAAGTA
>JBBMFX010000030.1:5889792-5900603 GCA_037832545.1 Rhabdalestes septentrionalis | reverse complement strand
CTTTTTTCCACAAACATTAGACATTTTGCTCAATAACAAGGCATTTTGTTCACTGACCACAGAATATACAGCTCCAGAAAAAACAGCATTTCTATGAGTATGGCAACCATTCCAAGCCAGTGTCCATTAAATTCCTCCACAATTCTGCTTTATGAGGTACTGATTAGTGATTACTTGAATCAAATCTTATTTCATGAGGAAAAGTATAAAACTTTTTTTTGAGTGAGCAAGACAGTTATTTGAATTATTCAATTTCTGAATCACTGAATCATTCTCTTATTTTGTAATTTCCTTTCAAATTATGCTTTAAAGAACAGTATGTATTTTGGAAATTAGAGTAAATATTCCCAGTTGTTCTTAAAACCTAAGGCAAAGATGTTCCGTTCAATAGTTGCACCTAAAGTCTCTTTTTTCCCGGAGCTATATGTAATATTATCTATTATATGAACATGGTATTAGGTACATCCTATCTATATATGTCTGTATGTGGCAGCTGGTGGTCTATTAGTTAGGAAGTTCGTCCTGTGATGAGAACGTTATGGGTTCGAAAGCCTGGACTGCTTGTTGGTGGCAGCCCACTGCTTCACTTGGTGTTAAATGCAGATAAAGAACTCCACGTTGTTCACACTGTGTGCCGTACTGTGGTGTGTTCACGCGTGACTATAAGGGGGCACTTTGTTCTAACTATCGAGAGAAAGGTGATTCCACAGTGATTCGAGCCCTGGTCTGAATATTTAACACATGTAGCAGGAAAATGGGCTGTTTACTGCGAAAGACCTACGACCATGTTTGTAAGATAACGGCCATTTTTCCAACAGCCGATTATCCTGTTGGAGTTTGGCCTTTGTATTACTGGAATAAACACATTGCAAGCGTTAGTAAATATGTGAGGGCATAAACACAGCTTGTTCCTCTCTGTAAGCCAAAGTACAATCGAACAACACTAGGGGGAAACCCTTGAATTGTGTTACAGACTGTCTGAGACTATTCTTTGTCTAAACATCGAAATACCTCGTTTTTAAAAATCTTATAGTCTATGTATTCTGCTCTTTTCAGCATCTCCAACTTTATCAGCTCACATGAGACATGTCTAGACATATACGCAACCAATAAAGGTCCCAGCTCTGTTTTTGTTTATGCAAGCATATACAAATATTGGGACGCCTAACCGAGACTTTAATAACATTGCATTCAAATACATAGTCTTGTGAAAAGCCTTCCAAGCGACTATGCAGTGACAACAGATTCCACTCTTCTTGGAAAGCTTTCCACAAGAGTTTTTTGGAGAGTTTCATTTATAAAGTCAGGCAATGATGTTGGATTAGAAGGGTGGGGTTGAGGTTCTCTGTGGGCCAATCAAGTTCTTCCACACTGAACTCATCCAGCCATGTCTTTATGGAACTTGCTTTGCGCACTGAAACACAGTCATGCTGGAAGAGAAAAGGTTCTTCTCTAAACTGTGACCACAAACTTGGAAACATGGAGTTGGCCAAAATGTCTAGGTATGCTGAAGCATTCAGTTTGCCCTCCACTGGTTTGTCCATACAGTGTATATTCTAGAGTGCCGATGTGTCAAATCCTTAAACCCTCCAAGGAAAGCAAATATTACACCCTAGTTTTTGGGATCTTGGGGGTCCTTGATAATACATCAATCACAAAATATGTCTCACTCAAGCCCCCTAAAAGATTTTGGCTTTTTGGCTCAGGGCAACAAGAAGCTACAAGGGTACTAAAATGCCAAGGTATTTTTTATTATAAAATAAATGTAATGAGGAACAAACAAGCAATATACATCTTCAATTTTTTTTCTAAGTGTTATTTCAACAAATTGTTTTATCAAGCCATGGGTTAGAGATTGGCTGCTCTGTGTGTTTGTGTTTATATATTTAAATATGATTTGCTTTCCTGTTAACTGGACACATTGCAGTGTTTAAGTCCTGATCTCACCTCACCTGTTGGTCTTGGCCTGGATTCCCTTCAGTCTCATCCATGATTCAGACACATTTCATCAAATTTCACATTCCTTGCTAAAACTGCCATGTTACAACATAATGTTTTCTTTTTGTCAGTGGAAAATACGTCATCTTCTAAACTTACCCTGCTATACACATGCAAAAACGCAACATGTTAAGATGTGCAGTGTTTTTATTATTAACCTTACTAAATAAACAAAAAGAATAAATATAAATAATATACAGGACATACAGTATATCAATGCACTCCTTGTAGAACCCCAGTATTACTTGTAGTTTCCATTAGAAACTTGGTTTGAATCACTCAGTCCACTAAAACTAAATCCGTAGCTGCTGATGCAATTTCACAAAATCACGCAGTAAGAACCTGGAACCGAACCGTTATTCTCCTCACGAGTCTGCAAAATGCTTTTTACAAATCTTGGAACTTTTTACTGCTTTGCTTGTTTGTATTTATTCTAATGTTGACTTTGCAAGCAGAAAGACACAAACACTGAGAAAAATGTCTTAAAACACTTTGCAAAGGTGCAAGTACTCTTGCACAGTGCTGTATATTTGTAGATAATGGCTGGATAGCCCTTTCCACAAAGGGCAGGTGTTGGTTTTCATTCTATTAAAGCAGCAGCACACATGAACTGGTTGAAGAATGAGGCCAAGTAATGGAACAAGTGGTACCAGGTGAGTTCCTGTTTGTGTGGAATAAAGGCGTGCCGCTACACTAGCCCGCTGCAGACACACATAATGTGGGTTGCCATGCTTTACTTCAGTTTTAAAATAAATTAGGTTGGATTGTGTCGACCAAAGAAACAAACGCAGGACTTTCAGGTTCAGAGGGTGTAAGAGGACTTACCTTTCACTATTCACTGAGAATGTTGGAACAACATGGATAAAAATGTATACTTACACACACACACACACACATATATATATATATATATACACACTTATATGTAAGTTTGTTAAGTCATTTACATGGTCCAAAAAGAACCACACCAAAGATTAGTCTGTTCAATTAAGAGACGGAGGAGGGAGCGTGATCATAAATAAGTGGAAAATTAAGTAAAAAAGGTATCAACACCAAGCAGGCTTGAATAAAAACATGTCATGTGTTATACTTTCTCTAGTCCGAGGCTTTTGGGAGCAGAGAAACAAACATTCTTATAGCCTGCATATAATGGGTTTCAGCTCCACAGCACTACTAGTCATTGTTAACTCAGTTCTATGCAGGTTATACACACATGAACCTAACAACCCTGTAATGATCACCAACCTCTCCACTGTAGCTTTTGTCCAGTGGAGGGCACCAAATGACAGACAACAGGGTCCTCTTTGGTATGAGTCTCCAGGTTTACACTTGAAAAACAAGCACAAAGGAGAATCATGGCTTCATTTTATGGCTGGTTTAATCTGAACTGAACTCAAATTCAATGGATACAACACTCAGTGAAGTAGA
Organism: Rhabdalestes septentrionalis; assembly: GCA_037832545.1. Classification (NCBI taxonomy): domain Eukaryota; kingdom Metazoa; phylum Chordata; class Actinopteri; order Characiformes; family Alestidae; genus Rhabdalestes; species Rhabdalestes septentrionalis. The sequence goes on along the minus strand of JBBMFX010000030.1, from coordinate 5,897,177 downwards.
ACCAAAATAGTGCTACTCATCCCCCAGTTACCTATGAAGGATCCACTACAAAGTGAAAGGTGAATTCTTGTTTCTCGGCCGATTTAAACAAGCTACAAACTCCTCAGCAAAAGTAGCTAGAATAATGCACCTGAATTTTATCAGATAAAGAGACTTTATTTAAAAGCAGTAACTTTGTGTTTTGCCTTAAGGCAATAAAAGCTATAAAAAGGAAACAACTGTAGTGAGCAGAGTCTAATAGTAAACATAAGAGAGACTATGTCTTACTTGAGAATAAATGGGATTAGACAACATAGCAGGTAAAAAGATTCTTATAGAATCAGAAGATTGCCATTTTTGACTGGTAAGGTGAAGGATACATGAAATTATTTCAGTTTCATTCAACTACAAGATTACCTACAGATAGAGAAAAATCACTCATACAAGCATAATTTTAAAACAAACATGAAGGCAATTGCTAAAGCAGTAGTTAGTCCATTGTATGTCACCGCCTAGAATTTTCCTCTGCTAAATGTGCTTGTAGCCTCAGTTTTTTTTCTCATTGTCCTGGCTGCTTCAGGGTTCCGTGGCCCTTTCGCAGGTAGTGTAAACAGTTCAGCCCTTAAGACCTCCTTTTATTTTAAAACTGGAAAAAAAAAGTAATAAACAAAAATCCACATAAAAACATCCTCCCAGGGAACAATGGGCCCATCATTAGGAAACCGAAGAGATGGGGTTCACAGGAGAGCCCATTTGAGTCAGTACTTTATCCAGCCATTGGAGGGGACCATGCAGATGCACTTCTATCCAACAGGGGGTGCTGGTTACATCTTGTCGGTGGTACTCAGCTCCCCAGCCCTGAAGAGAAGAGAAAATGCAGGTTATTGGAGTCATACATAGTGAACCGAAAAATGTTGACAAATTCACTTTAGTCGTGTGCTTAAATACCTTAACAAAGCTCATGCGAATGGTGCACATTTTCGTTAGTTCATAGACCGCCTCGAAGCCATGATTAACAGACTGAGCAAGAAGTTGGGCAAACTCCTGGTTATTGAAGATCTTGAGGCTGCAGCCACTGGGGATCTTGCAGACGGTGGTTGGGTGGAAACCATGGTGGTAGTTGCAGTTCCTACTCTGGACAAAAATGCTGGTGTCGCTCAAACACTCAGCATACACCTCTCCTCCAACATAATAGAGGTGAACACCTAAGATTCGTCAAAGGAGAAACAGGAGAAAAAAGGAGATGAAATTCCAATTAGAAGCAAAACAAATATTTTAGTTTATTAACAGAATAAGTTTTAAATGGCCTCAGCAACTGAATGAGAGCAAAACGCAAATGTTTAAGCAACTCAGATCAAATTATTGATTTTTAATGACGGGTGAACACATCCTGTAGAGGGAACTGAGATATGGCATTCCTGCACATTTTTATTAGCATCTGTTAAAGTTGATATACTGGGGGGATATACGATATGTCTCATAACCTTACACGATACATTTCATGTTTCCCTCCCAATAGGTTAAATATAGCTAATTAAATAACTGTGCATTAAAATATTCACAGATTCTGTGTAGAAGAGTAATTTTCTCTAGAAAATAAACAAAACAAAACATTTTGACTGGGGGAGTCAACACCTGAACATTTAAATTTGAAAAAGCATAACTAGTTTCAGACCAGGAAAACAGCAGACTGCCCTTCCTGGGTAATACCGGTAACTTTTCACATACCTTTGCCAATATGGCGACGGGTGTTTTCAATGGTGGAATTGCGATTAACATTGGAGAGCAGGCCCAGGCAGAAGCGGTTCTTGTTGTTGGATGGATCAGTGAACCCATCCACAAGCACGCTGGTAGAGGAGGCATGGTAAGCCTCACCCACGCGGTTATTCAGCTCATAGTACACAATTGAGCACCAGTGGCTGGGCTCCTCATACTCCACTGGCTGCACATCTAGGAAGGATAAAAGAATGTTCCTTAGGTCTACTGGCTTACAAATTAGTATTCTGGTGATATATCTAACTAGTAGTGGCCTGTATAGTGGTTCAACGGCACACTGGCTGCAGAACAAAAGTGCACACACACTCAGACAGACACAGCAAGAGCTAGGCAGCTGGAAACTACACAAAAATGACTTGTTCAAGGCATTTATCAGAAACATGCCCAGACCTCACTGGATTTAGAATGTCATAAGACTGTATGAAAGTAAAAACAATGCTCATTAAAACTAATCACAATAAATAGTTGTTTATGCAAGGCATTATTCCCTCAAGGTGAAGCAGTTTATACTCAGTCTACGAGTAGAATTTGTCTTTAAATACGTGTTTTGCATCTTTAAGGATATTTTTGAGGGCTAAAGCAGCATTTTAACATATACTGCAGCTGCTTTAACATGAAATATAATACAACAGTCAGGCCATGGTACATTTTTTCATCATTTCAAATGTGATACGAGAGACAAAATTATCTTATGTCTCCTTGTCTTTGCCTACTCCTAATTCTACATTACACATAGACAACATAATAGGCAGGCATGTAAAAGTAGTGTGATGCATGACAAGGATTGTTCTGTGCACTGGCTGCAACCTTTGGTTTATCAAATAAAATTAATACAACTTCACAACAATCCCAAAAACCTGCAGTGTCAGTTTTTGCAAATGTATTGCATCCAAACATATTTTCATCTGATGAAACAGACCATGCAAACTATCGGGGCAAAGGCAACATCATAACTACAACGCATATTTACTTTGCTAAATCATCAGAACAATCATTATAGCACAAATCCCTAACACAATCTTTTGGGAAGTCTGTGATCAACTAACTCAAAAGAGTGGAGGCAATACCACTCTTACCTCCTCTGGGCATGTTCTGAGGCACCATGCTGCTGCCAGTGTCCATAGACTGAGAGCCATCTTGCCCCATCTGCTCTTCCGGAGGCATGTATGCAGGGGGAGGGGTGTCAGCTGGAAAAAAAGACACCACAAAGAAAGCAGTCAGAAGTGGAAACACTGCTGCCAACAAATGGTCCATCCACATCAATACCCTAGAGTGAATGTTTCAATGGATGTTTACCGGAAGCACTGCACCCCCCTCCCCAAACATCTTATGGAAAGCTTTTAGTGTCTGATTTCACAAGTCCTTGACATCAAAACCCCATTCCAAACCAACCCATCACCTACACCACTTTCCAAAAGGCGATCTAGTTCCATCAAAAGGTTCATGTAGTGCAAAATAAGATAAAGCTGTTTTATTGCTAAAAGGCACTGTGCTAGAAGAGCGTTAAGATTTGCATCATGACAGTCATAGTTTATGCTGTAGCTGATTTACAACTCCTGCACCATTTCCACCACTCATCATCTGAATCTTTCTCAATGCTGCTGTAACCACAGGACACCATGAGCCATGTTTAAGAAGACACAATTGAATTAGGTCTGCACAATATAGGAATTTTAGTTGATGCCAATTGATGCTGATATGCAAAATGTTTAATTTTACATTTATAAATTTATGACGAAATAACTTATTTCTGTAGCATCTCAAATGGAGTAAATAACTCCCATTCATATGTTCAGCAAAGCCCAGCATGAGGTACAATAACTAAGCAATACTGGTCCAATATGTCTAATGCTAACAATTCTCTTTTGTGCAAAAACACAGTAAAACTGACATGAAGGAAAGATCACAGTGAACCAAATGGACAGTCCTTTATTTAAAGCTTTATTTAAAAGAACCTGCATGATGTATGACAATGCTAAAATAGCCCACAACTCTGCGATCCCTCATCATGCTCAAACATTGTTTTGCACGAAGCTCAGGAAACTGGTTTCGTACAAGGCATAAGGCTGCAAGAGCAACGCTGATACAATGACGAACTGAGCAATTTAGATGAATAAAAAGCAGCTTTAGTCCCCCTCTCAGACCACTATAAAACATTAGCGTTCCTTACGCCTGACAGCACTCAGCCTGCGGACGCAGGCATCAGCAAATCCCACAGATCTAGAATGGGGACCAGACAAGCTTGTGCCCAGCGATGGGCACCAACACCACATTCATTTCATTGGGCTTTGCTGTGCTGCTTAGCTGGCATTTCAATTGTTCATTATACACAGGCCCCTTGTCTGTACAGCTGACCATCATAATTCAACGTTCTTCTGGACCACAGAAATCGATATCATTAAACCCACAAGCAGTTCCCCTTGCTAGGGCTATATTTACAGTATCTATTGCACTCTGTGTGGTTTAATATCAGCTATTATAATCAGCAATGTAACGCTACTAATCCTTGTGCAGGTGTTAAGTGTGTTTCAACAGTGCTGCAGTGAGTGGGGAGAGCTGTAAATGTGAATACCTGGGAGCTGGAAGGGGCTGGATGGGCCCGAGCTGGCAGGGGAGTTGGGGTACGTGCCACTGCTGGCAGGAGAGGGTGGGTAGGGTGAATTTGGAGAGATAGGAAAGGACCCCCCACCACTGTGCTGCTGGAAGGACTCTGGGAAGGTGGCATTCAGTGGCATATGCGGCTCATTGTGGCTCAGGTTGCGGAACTGTACCAGAAGGCTGTGCTGGGGGTTGAACTCACTGTGTCTGGGCACCAACACAGGAGGAAGCACTGAGGGAAGAAAGGGAAAAAGTCTCAAACATGTATGTATACACATGCCACACAATATAATAATCATATTCTACAAAATCTCACAAAAAAAACAACTTTAAGAAAAGAAAAAATCCTAACAATAAAAAAGTCCATTAGTACACCAACTTATTCATATATAAATGTATCATTATCAGGTATACCAATCTTTCATCTACACTCATTGACCGTTTTACTGGCTCCAATAACATAAGTGCAGATTTAGAGCTTAAAATTACAGACAAAATCAATGTGATTCTTTTAATCATTTGCCATCATTGCCATCAGTTGTGAAAACACCCCAGACTGTAGGAGAGTGGTGATGTGTATGTATGTGGTAGAATGGATCTTACACAGCAGTGCTGCTGAAGTTTGTAAACACCTCAGTGTCATGGCAAGGGTGAAAAAAATATGGGGTGCTACTGATTAACAGGGCAAAGAGGGTTAATAAATGAATCAAAGAAACAGACTGAATGCTGTCTATAATAGAAAACTACAAAGTGCAATGTAGGCTTGATAGAATGGAGAATATTTGTAGATATAAGCTAGTGCACCTAATAAACAGGCTCACCAGTGAATTTACACTCAGGGCCACTTCTCAGTTCAAGATAATAGTGAAAGCAAAACAGCTCAGCCTCAGTGTGTTTTCTCCGATGAGACATGTGATATCTGTCCTTGAAAAGTTCAATAAAGTAACCCCTGTCCACAGCTTTTTTCAGAGCAGAGGGCAGAATAGGTTACAGCAGCCGGAGAGAAGAGCAATTTGATAGTCCCAACGTTCTACAACCGCTGGAAATTCACCATGAGAAACAAATGTGCTTTTATCTTGTTGATCAGAATTCTGTTCTTCGCTAAAACGTTGCAAACAGAGCTGTCAAGGCTTACCAGGACTTTCCACCCTCTTGTAATGGTAGGGGTTGATGCAAACTTCTTTCTGTTTGGAGCCAAATGGGTATTCGCACACCTCCAGGGGCTTGAGCTCATGGTGAGACTGCAGGTCTGGCCAGCGCCACACGCGACAGTAGATGACGTGGGGGAGGCCCTTCCTGTGGGACACCTGCAGTCGGCCGTCCAGTGAGCGTGGGATGGTTACGCACTTGCTGGGCTGCCCGGGGCTGCTCAGGGCCTTCTCCAGGTCCTCCATGGCACCTTTCTTTTTCTTCAGCTTCTTAACCAGTGCATCCACAGCCTTCTCTGCCCATTTCTCTTCTTCGTCACCCTGTTTCCAGCCAAGCAGGCGTTTCACTGCCGGGCTTGTGAAGGAGAACAGGCTGGACATAGAGGTCATCGTGCCACAATGCACCAGGAAGAGGGTGCTGAATCGTTAGTCAGGCTGCACTGGGCCAGGAGGATGGCTGTATGTGTGTATGTGTTAGGGTATTCAGGGAGGGGAGGGTCTTTAGCCTTGCACACCCAAGGACAGGAAACAGAGGCAGGACGCAGCTGCTGGTGCTCAGGAAGGCCTGTGGTGGAGGGAGTGGGGTGGGGGATGGGGGATGGGGGGGTGTGTAACCGGGTCACAACCACTTGGGATCTGGTGCAAGGGGCAAAGTAGGGGATGAAACTGATGCTTGAAACTGCTCATAAAGTGATGTTTAACAACACACTGTGTAGAGAGCAGCCGGTCTATTCCATGCTATACACAGGATATGCACAGGGAAAGGTTACAAACAGCACCTGTAAAACAGTTAAAAGATGCATTAAAAATCACAAACAAATTTAATCTCAACTTCACACACACACACACCTATCAATCATACAAACATCCTCATGAATGTCATAGGACAGCCTGAAAACAGATGGTGCAATTTATACAGTCTAACTTGCATCATCATCTTAAAATTAAGGCGAACACAGCATTCAACCACGCCCACATATAGTCATGCTCAAATACTGGTCAAAATACTGCAGGACCATCATCCTAAAAAATCCTAAAAAATAAAATTTAAAAAATTAAAAACCCAAAAAAATAACGCACCTTTTTCACGCAAGCCCTTAAAATCAACACCACATTTAATACTAACCCCACACCAGTATTTTCGATTCTCATTTTGTCTTATTTACTCAAGTTACAGCAACTTTAAATCCATTTCAATGATGTCATGCAAAGGTAAGAGGGTATGAGGCACAAACAGACTATGTGAAAAAACTGCAAAATGCAAACACTAATACAAAAATCCTACACTGTTATATTATAAAAGAAAAAAAAAGTGCTGATATTCCTAGTACAATTTGCATATTTGACCTATGCATGACTGGCAACAAAATTTATGCCAGTCCTCACGATGCCTTATTCTAAAAAGACTGCTAGTCTATCTTCCATAGAATGTGTGTGAGTGTTACATCCTATTCAGCTTATTAAAAAAAAAAAAAAAAAAAAAAAAAAAAAAAAGTGCACTCATTTCGGCAAATGCTGCCTGGGAAGTACCCATTTACCATGTGTTGTGGTGCACTATAACAGAGAACTATTGTGTTGCATCTGTAAGCAACAGGCTCTCCACGCCCCACCCAGGGAGCTCTCAGAGCGAGTCAGCAGAACAGGCAGAGAACAACACAGCACACTCGAATCCAGCTGGTGGAAACGTTGTGAGCAAAGCAGGACAAAAAGGATATCAGGCCACTGTGAGCCACTTCCTGTGGCCACATCCCTTCCCCTCGACCTCCTCTTCAGCCGCCAAACATCAGCTCTAACCCATCAGGAGAAACGTACTATTCAGAGGATTCCCATGTTCATGAAGACATGGTACAGATGATACGAATGTAAGGACTCTTGGCAAGCAAT
>JBBMFX010000030.1:5877139-5889692 GCA_037832545.1 Rhabdalestes septentrionalis | reverse complement strand
AAAGTCATAATCACCAGTGATGACAAAAGCTTGCTCATTATTTTCTCAACTGTAGCTCATCATAAATCTTGAGACTTTCTGTAACGGTAAAGAAATTTGATTTTGTATATATGTTCGTTTTTCATCAAAACAAAACCATGTGTCGCCTAAAGGAAGACATCGCTGTATAATTTAAATGTATATACTAACGTTTTATTATTTCATAAAGACATGTAGACTGTGGTCACAGGTTCACCCTGTGAGCTGTGCAGGCTCTGGTGCTCCAGTAGACTCTCTGGGTGTCTGGCCTGTAGTATAAGGAAGCTATTGTGGGAGATGCCCACATAGTAAAAGGCCAGGGCAGAGGGCAGCAGCTGTAGCACAGGTCATGTATGGTAGACTTTTACCAAAACATCTGTCTCTGTCTATAACAGGGGTGCCTCTGGACTGCAATCACGGCGGAGAGGCCTATTCTTTGATGCTTGACAGTTCTCATCCATTTATCACCTTTTTTATATAAGTTACCTAGCAGGAAAACTAAACACAGTCTGGTTGTTATTGTAAACTCTTTCGCTCTTCAGTGAGACCATGTCTGGCTAAGTAAAGCAGTTCAAGAACATTTGACAAGGGGAGTTAATAGGAAACTTATGACTTACATGATTATTAAATGAATCTTTTCAGCATCAGGCCTAGTTTATGGCCTTGGCATTTTTACCATGTTTTATTTTGACTAGATTTCTGAGATTTCTACTGTAACCTCCTTTCAACTGCAACCGTTTAACTAATGTTTCCTATGGCTTTTTGATCCTTTCTCCCCCTTCAACAGCAGAGTGGAATTTGGCATATGGTGAGTCCAACACCACATTATAGCGAGTGTTAATAACTCTGCATGTGTTTCACATTACAGCTCTTGCACTGATCTAGATTCCTTAAGTCATCTCTGTAACAATAAGGTTGGAGAGAAGACACTCCCTCTAATGCACACACACACACACACACACACACACACACACACACACACACACACACACACACACACACGTCTAGCACTGTGTGCAGTGAGGAAGCAGACCTCTATTTTGCTGATTACCGATGATTCCAAACATATTGCAGAAGTGTACTTTAAATCAAATACGTATTATGTATTTGTTCTAAACAGAGAAAACATATTTCTAACTCTCCCATATTTCTTATTTGAAGTATATTATGTTCAGAACCAAATTCTCTCTCTGGGATTCGGAAATTTAATAAGGAACATGATCACAACAGTCTTTTATTGATGTTTCCATCCATTTGTTGAACCACTTATCCTTAACTAGGCTCACAGGGGTGCTGGAGCCTGTCCCAGGAGTCACAGGGTGAAAAGTGGAGAAACACCCTGGACAGGTTGCCAGTTCATCACAAGTTAGACACATTCACTCCAAGGGGCAATTTAGCATCTCCAGTTCCAAGGCTTGACATTAATGGTGTGCTGGACCATGAAATCCGCATGGACATGAGGAGAACATGCAAACTTCACACAGGCCAGGATCTGAAACAAGGACCTTTTGCTACTCATGCTACTCATGTATATCTACAGTATATGGACAAAAATTTTGGGACACCATTACACTCACATGGACTTTAATGACACTGCATTCAAAATTTTGTGAAGATTAATATGCATTTAACATGAAATTGATTTCCCCTTTGCAGCTATAACAGCTTCTGCTCTTCTTGGAAGGCTATCCATGAGATTTTGGAGTTTCTGTGGGAATTTGTGCCCACTTATTCTGTAGAGCATTTATGAGGTCAAACAGGTGGGTGTTGAATAAGAAGGTCTGGCTAGCAATCTCTGTTCCAATTCATTCCAAAGGTGTTGGATGGGGTTGAGGTCTGTGCTGTGTGTGGACCAGTCAAGTTCTTCTCCACTGAACTCATCCAATCATGTCTTTATAGAACTTAAATCGTGCACTGGGGCACAGTCATGCTGGAATAGAAAAGCTTCTTCCCCTAACTGACCACACAGTTGTAAGCATTGTCCAAAATATCTTTGTCTCAATACTTTTTTCAATATAATGTACTTCAGCCACACATGCAAATGCTGTAAACACTGAACAAAAGGTAAAAGTCTGCAGTTAGTACAATAGCACTTGAGGAATGCTGTTAGGTTGCTATTGGCTTCAGTTTAAGGTGACTCAGCAATAATAGCATTATTGACTGGACTACACCTTTAAAATCATTTTGCAAAATACCCTGAAGAAAACACCTTCTCTTTATTCAAACTGCCAAAGTGGAAGCATGGAGACCACATGAAACGGTTATCCTCACACTCCTCTCCACACTGTGACCTTTAGTTGCTGTACAATGTACCATACACTGTTTAGGCTTTCAGCAAGTGTGTTTGGCAGATGCTCAGCGGCCTCACAGCTGGCTGTGCCGGCCCGCTGGTCTCCAACTGCATTAACAGCCTGCCAGTGTCTGGCCCTCAGAGTAAAATCCTGCTGGAATGTTTCAGTCAGACCTGTGGCTCGGCTGCCAGCTGAGAGAGCTACTGTGCACATATGTTTTCCTCTCTGTCTTCATTAGACACACTAAACCATGAACTAGCACAAGACCCAGACCGAGAATTATGTATAGACGTAATACAAAATGTCAGGTTCCTTGTAGTTTGTTCTTTAATGTTACAACATGCTCCTTTGTGTGAAAATTTCCATAAAAACACTTAAGTACCTTTTCTTTTGCCTTACTAACAGGTCACTGCTGGTACCACAAATGCATTCCACTGTCTAAAAAGGTCCCTAGAGTTTAAAGAAAGAGTTCAGAACTATAGCGGGTGATAACCACTGGAATTAATAAATAGTGATCTCACATCTGTGGTTAAAATTGGTCATTTTATTGTGAAATGTGTAAATACTCTTCTTTGGTTCCACACAAAGGGTTTTCAGTACAGTGCTCACAATCTGCTTCTAAAGTTTGACATACGACTTCAGACGTCTCAGAAAGTCCCCATTCATCCACCACAACTTTCCCACCACAATATCACTTGGCTGTAACAGTGACATTATCTTTTGTAGCTAATTTGTATGTATGTTGCATTTGTATGTACGTATGGTGGATTTGAAATGTCCTCAGTCATTCTTGTGGGAGGCTGTTTCAATGTTTATTTTGTTTGGTGTGGCTCCACCTTGGCTGCAGTGTCGGCTGGGTGGATGAATAGGAGTCTTCCCCAGATGCAAAGAGGTTTGGGTCAAACTTTAAGTACACATGAACATGTGTACAGTAAGTTACAAATGAATTGTGTTTGTTTTGCATATGTTCAGCTTCGGCACCATCAGAAAAAAAGAAATTTAAAAAACGTAAACTTGACCTGCACTGGTATGTGCCCAAATAGCATTTTGTTCCAGCTTAAACCATGCAAACATGCTACATTTATATCAAATAACAAACCTAACAAAAAAGTGGAAATCAAAGATCTGACCTAGAGTACTATTCAGACTTTAACTGAGATAGAGAAGTCAAGTTAACAAATATTCAAAACTCATTAAGCTACATGGCTAATTACATCTTCAGTTTGCAGTTCTTTAAAATATTGCTTTTCACCCCAGTGGAAATCTTTGGCATTCAAAAATACTGTAATGCAAACATTTTTACCTCTTTATCTTTACCTTCTTTGTTGAAATCGACATGGTTTTCCTACAAATCAGTTAATTACCTCCTCACTGCTCATTAGGCGATGACTTATTGTGCACTTCATTCTACCTAAAGCAGTAAAGACTGGAAGTAATTCAGTTCCTCGCAAAAACGCTGAGATTACTAGGCTCGGGTCATTGTTCTGCTGGACCGACTGTTCAAGACTTTCTGGAAGAGATCTTCTGCAATAAGATAAGAAGTTAAGCCATTCACAAAATCCTGAATCATTTGCACTAGATGCATCTCATAATGGCTCAAAAACTGATTTCTCATTTTGCTGAATTTTTTTAAGAGTATTTACCATTTTTTGTGACTTGTGGCCCAGCCTATGAAGAAAAAAGAGAAATTTTATTTTTCATTAATATAATGATGAAAAATATAAAACTGACTTCAATAATTCAATCTAAAATGACCTTTTAACATGTTCTAAATTCACTGAAATGTAAAAAGTAAGACCTGATAATGCCATAATTTACCTTGACTGCAGAAGTACGACTTGTTGACAAGCTGTCCGCCTGGTCACTCACGGTTTTAGGTGCTAAAGAAAAGTCACATGTGCTGTAAATAAATGCTAAAATTGACACTGCTTAAATAAAAAAGATTCAGACCGGAACAGTAAGGACTTACGCAGTGGCTTTATGATTGAACCAACAGCATGCACCACTCCATTAGTAGCCATCATGTCAGCATCAACAACTGGCACCCTGTTGATGTACATGGTGGAATTCCGCTAGAAATAGAAAACATGTTGCTTTAAAACCACAATAACAATTGTAAACACATGCTAAACACATGCTTGAGCATGTCATTTTCATTTTGGCAATTTTTTGTGCAAGTATAAGATTCTTCTTTTTGTTCATTGTATGCAACTATTACTAAGTATGCCTACAGTATCCAAATTGGCTGAATATGTGGTTTCCTAGCTGTCAATAGACAGCTTGAACTCAAATAAACAAACATTGCTCATCACTGCCCTCTACAGGTTCTGTAGGGTTAATCAGACCTTAGAAGGATCCATGAGATGTTTCATTAAATACCCTTTTGTAAACACTTCATTAACCATCCCTAATTCATATTTCAAAGGTGATCATACTACTCTTACACTTTGTGCCTGTTGTAGACATAATCAGTTTTCTTACAGCAGCACCAGTCATTAAGCAGTTTCTAATAAATTACAAACAAGGAATGAGATGGCTCTCTAATGGTCAAAACAGATATGAGAACATGTAATGTAATTAGTTTTGGGTTCTCACCACGCCTAGCTCCAGTTTGTCTCCTGAGAGGGGCTTTATTCTGGTATGAGATGTCACCCCACCACTAATGAGAAACTCATCACCTATGTGGTACTTCAGAACTTTGGTGAGTTCTTTGGGATCTCCTGCAAAGAATATGGCATGGACAGGCATTACACATATTAATATTAGTAACATGACACATAAAGGATATAGACAAGAAGTGGAGAAATATAAAATAATGCGCTGAAAAATGGCAGTAACTGTGTTTTTTTATATACATAGTATCAAAGTTTGAAGGCAGGATCGTACTTGTAAGTTTGTTGAGGTCAGCTGGGGCCATGGCACGGAATGCATCATTGGTGGGTGCAAAGATGGTGTAAGCTCCTTTTTTGTTCAACAGCTCAGTCAAGCCTGCTTTCTGAATGTTATCCACTAAGATGCTGTTAAGGAGAAAATGATTCAAATGTATTTAGAAGTGTACACTCTGAAGAATTAGCTAGATTGACATGCCAGTCTTCACCCATTACATCAGATTTGTGCAGGACTCTTAGCTTCGTGTTTGAGCTTGTTAGCTATCATTATGAAACAGTGTTGAGAGGACTGACACTGAGGTATTTGAATGTGGGTGGGATGGAGAACAGCTGCATATACTCTTTCAGCCTGTTAAGCTGGTAAACACATTGCCCCCTTTTCAGAGGATTTTTGCCCCATGGGTATTTTATGTAGTTTTTGAGCTTCAAAGACAAATGCTGAACACAAAGGATCATCTTAAAATCAGGCAGCAGCTGTAGGGTTTGTGTCTGTGGACATTTCTCCACCTTTCTTTTCAAAGGGACTTGGCACCTCAATCCTCATTCATGTGTTAAATCTTCTCTTTAAAAGGACATGGCACCTCAGGCCTCAATCATGTGTCAACTGACATTATCTGGTAGTGATTGATCATCAGCTGTTCACCTGAAACGACTGTCAGCCTTCAGAACATCCATGACTGTGCCCATGGGTGGAGCCAGGACCTTTTCGACGGTGAACATGGTGGCATAACGGCCTGTTTTGTCGTGGGCAGCGATGCAGGCGTTCTCAATGCAAAGGTTCTGCAAAGCACATGGCAGCAGTAAGTTTAGGGTGGTTTGCTATTTCCATCAGGGGTTCTGATTCAAGACTGTGTTTTCCTGGAAGATGGATGGTGTGCAAGTGGCTTCAGGAGATTCAGAGGAGAGCTTTCTGGTCGCCTGTGAATTCCATTACGCAGTAGAAATGCGAGACTTCAAAAAGCATTCAATACATCACCACTATTATGAACATGAGTGGAAATTAAAGAAGTAAAACCAATACGATAATTACTGGGTAGACTGGGGTTTACTGCTTCACATCATCATCCTCCTCTTACAGTAATATAGGAAAAAATCTCCTACATACTGTAAATTTGTCATAAGAATAACAAATGATCAAACACAATATGTCATTTAAAACAAGAAGTCCAGTCACCACGCCACAGGCTTTTTTTCTAATGTATTTCCTAATGCTTATAAATGTCCATTACACAAACCACTATGTGACGATAATTTTTCATGATGAGGATGATTGATATTTAACACAGGCAGGGACAACTATATGTAATTTTTCAGGCCTGCTCTTTTTCTAGGTTTTAACTGGAATAAAATATAAGATCTATTTAAACACAGATTTGATTTTTGGCCTTGAGTAAGTCTGTAGCAAGAAGATAACTTACATTTCTGTACACAAATACTCTAAGTTTATTTCCTCCAAGGGTTTCCAGCTCTTGTCCATGGTACAGACCCTTGGAGGACAAACTGCTCTTCAGAATGTGGTTCCTCAGCACTTTTTTCAGATCAGGAGTCATAGCCACACTGCCTGTGTAGAAGTTTCATAATGATACTGAAATGAGCAAAAATACATCCTTTTTCAGACATATCAAGTAAGGAAAGCAAAACCAGAAAAATCTCACCTTTAAAAGCATCGTTTAGAGGTGCTATCAGTGTCACTGCCTCTGAGCCGGTAAGATGAGGACTAAGACCAGCATCTAAGAAAAGCTTTGTAGCTGTGGAAACTTGTGGAGTTCCCTCAGCGAGTTCCTTGAGGGTCTTAGCTATGGGAAAGAAAATGGAAACATAAATATTTCACTGTTATATTAAAACAGATAAGATAAGCAAAGATACCTTTATGGTCAAGCAAGTCTAAATGTGTGATTGGGAACATGAAAATGAAAATGTGTTCTTAAAATGCTACCTGAGTCAGGGATGAGAAGTTCATTAATGTAATGGACAACTCCGTTAGTACCAAGCTTGTCCTTTTCTGTAATGATGGCTTTGCCATTGAGGGTCATCTCTCCTCCATCACAGCCCACTTCCAGCACTGTGCCCTGTAGAGTTTCCATAGGTGTTCCTGCCACAATGGACTCAGAGCAATGCAAGTTCTTCAGGATGTGGTAATTCAGCAGATCTATAAATGAAAGATGAAGTAAAGTCACTAATACAGGACAATACCAAGCAGCCTCGAATTTAAAAGTGAATGGATATTAGATTTATTGTCAGATTAAAACAAGAGACCTCCCTCATAACTTTTGGGAGCTGTGCAAAATAAAAGGTAAATGGTAACCTTTAAGTGCTACAGGGTCTCCCAAAATTCTGTCCAGCATTTCTTGAGGAATCTTCTTGAAGGCCTCATTGGTTGGAGCAAAGATTGTGTAGGAGCCCTCATTTTCCAGCATTGAAGTGAGACCAGCAGCTGCAATAGCCGTCTAAATTTAAAGGAGAAAGTAAGAAAGTATAAATAAAAAAGTGCCTTATATGTTTGGGTGTGTTTAATTTTTTTCATAGCTTCATGAACTCAGTCCTACTTAATTTAATATTTAATATTTTGCTTCCTCTACCTGCAATGACTCTAACTCCTCTTCAGTCTCAAGGAAAGAGTTAACATTGTTGGTGATGGCTGTGATGACTCTGTCAACAACGTGCACGATTCCATTAGTGGCATGTTGGTCTGTCTTCACCAGTCTTGCACAGTTCACTGTCACAATCTACAAAAAGGTTTCAAAATAAGAACACCAGTGTTAAATGAATACCTGTGAGAACCATACTGTTATAAACGGTTCATTCAAGCTCTACGAGAAAAACAGTTAAGGCTTGACACAGACACAGAACAATGTGAAGTAGCTCAGGAGATAAAATAAACAGCATAGCTCCAGAGACCCTACTATAAACACGGCTGCTAGCGCTTTCAATGGTTAGTCACAGCTGCACGTTGACGTCTTAAACCAGAAATCACTTACTCCATTGGGATAATGGTGGATATGAACGTCAAAGTCCTGGTACATGGACGGGAACGAGGAACCATGCTTGAGATCTTCGGAAGTCAAGCGTTTGTTGACCATGTGGTAGTGCAATGCATTGAGGAGTTCAATGTTGACGTTGCTCACTAATGCATCCAGAATTTCCTAAATTAATGACAATACAACATGCTAGCAATTTATTTTCTTCACTACTTAACCAATTAATATTTACAAAAAAAACCCCATTTTAATAATGCTCAGTAAGTCTTAAAGAAGCCAAAAGAGAAATCTGAAAAGTGAAAAATCATACATTTGCCCTTATCATACATTAACCTTATACATTTGCCCCTATCTTTATTCAAAAACAACATTAGGTATTTTGTGACCCATTAGGTGTGTGTGTAGTCTCACAGTAGGGAGTGCAGCCCAGGCTTCGTTGCTGGGGGAAAAGAATGTGAAACTGCCAGGTCCTTCAATCTCGTCTTGCAGCTTAGCTCTCTCAGAATACATTTTAGTGGTAGTAGATCCAACCACACCCAGGGTTTTGAAGATATTCACCAAAGGCAGCGCTAAAAGAGATTTGATGTTGTGGACAATCTCAGTCAATGTATTCAGGGATAGACATTCACTTAGTGTTTCTGTGTTATTCATACCTGCAGGACAGCCTTTTTCTCCAACAACCTTTTCATAACCTGGGCAGCATTCATAGGTGACCACACTGCAAATCAACAGTACGAAGAGCAAGAGAATCATTTTAATTTGGCACAATATAATTAATCATGTATATGGCACAGTTGTACAGTCTAACTGAACTAATTTTCAGTGTGAGTGCAAGCTAAATTAAATGCGCTCTGTCTGGGAGGGTAGGATTGTCCTCTCTCTCCTCATCTTTTAGGGCACCGTTCTAGAAATATCAATGCTATGGTGTGATCTCAGGGAGTTCTAGCTCATGGGTGGAATTTGAGACGACTAATATTGGGAAGAAAATTGGGAAAAGATTAAAAAACATACACCTCTGCTGAGACATCATTAGTCATACTCTGAAGGGAACTGGCCCACAAGTCTTTTTCAATAATGGGAAGCGTCTTTGTAGCCACAGTGCCAAACCAGCTGCAGCTCTCAGCATTGCAAACATCACACCCCATGGCAAACCGCAGCACTTCATTCTGTTTCCTTCTAGATACATGCATTTCCATAATAAATCTGCTATGGGCTTGAGTTGGCCTTGGAAGGTCATAAAATCTAATTTCCTTAAAAAGAATCCAAAGACACATCGCTGGCCAGAGGAAACTCCAGAGAAGGGGCTTTGGGACCTATACTGAAATAACAACTCCTGCCAGTACAAACAAAAGAGACATTCTTAGGAATTGCCAAGCTGAGGTGAAAGGATATGGCTACTGGATATTGTTGCGAGACATCAGGTTTGCTTTTTCGCACACAAATCATTTTTTCTGTTATGAATAGCACATCATAGGTTTAATGAATGAATGTTAAGGATAACTAATTAGTATTTAGGCTACACCATTAAAAGTGAATCATGATGTGAACAATTTGTGAAGCTACGGCTAGAACTAAATATGATGCATCCCCATTTATTGACATTAGTGTATTACACTCAGCTTTAGCTGGCTATTACAAAACTAAACATGTTTAGTAATTCATCACAGCTAAAATAAATGCAAGATCATTGTGGATGTTTACTGTTGCATATAAATGGAAATTCTACCTTATCTGGTTTGGATTCCATTTTTAAACTATGTAACATTAATATTGTTATACGTGACCCCTAAATATAAAGTAAAAAGGGCCAAACCCAAATAAAGAGGACAATCCTGATATTTAGGAATAGGTTACACTTGTAAAACACAGAGAACTAAAAAGCAGACTGAACTGATTATCAAAACAGATGGTAACTCAACTCTTATTTGTTCTTCGCCAGCATAAACAAAGTTGGTAGCCATGGATTTCTGACAAAATAAACAGCTCGGCTGCATTATTCAAGCACTGCATGCATTCAACTTTCAAGTGGTGTAGCAAGCTGTCCACCAGAAGTGTAAAGTTGCAAAAGGCTCCAAAAATGATGCTGAAATCGTCTCAGAATTCGAAAAATGAACCCTGCCAGTTGAGTCACCACATTTGTCTCATTGCTGCAAAAAGTTTCAGTTCCTTTAATACAATAACCATAGAAACAGCAACATAACATCCTGCACCAATGTTTTGCAGTGATTTAAAACTTCCTCAAATAAGCCTAAATACTATTATTGGTTTTAAATGAATTTGCACCAGTGATTTCTGCTACCACAAACAACACACAACCAACCCACAGACCTCACCAATGCCTTGATAACAGACAACAGATTATTTTCATATGTTAAAGTCTGAGGGCTACTTGTGGAGCAGCAGGGGGTATTACATGGTTCCTGTGTACAGAAACCTTTTGGTCTCTCCTCGAATGACCCAGAGACACACAACCATACAAAGGCTTTGTCTGTTCCAACAAAATGCCCACAACCCTCAAAACGTCTTAAACCCAAAAGGGGTTTCTGCAAATCAAGCTGCGTTCAAGATGATAGCCTAGAATCCTGTTTTCCTAAGCCGGGTTGTGTCCTTTCACAGCCAGGCTCCAGAGACTTCACACACTTGTGAGACTAGTGGAAAACTCCTCAGTTACTTGTGAATGATTTGTGTGTGTTTGGGGGGGATATTAGACCCTCGACAGGACTTGCTAAAGCAGTCATTTCCTAAAAACCACCAAGCGCCCACAGCAAGTCTCACTTCCTCCCTTGCTTTCAGGAGACTTGCTATGAAAGAAACACTGTTCAGAGAGGAGAAGATGAATAAAACAATTCTTGCTCTACCATCATATGGTCCTTTAACTAGTTACAATAGTTACAAGCAGTAGGCTTACACTACTGGTGGAGCGCAGTTATAAAACTGCTCCATTATTATGTCTGCACATGTAACACTCCACACATGTGGTTCCCCTTCTATCCAGATATACATGTCTATGGAATGTTCAGGCCAGTAAGCAATAACACCTTTCCCCCTGTGGGAACATTAAAAGGGATGTCAATCAAAGCGAGCTTCTGTGGAGGACTCTAAGCCCTGTTTCTATGCCTGCAGTTGAGTTAAAATACAGAAGAGCCGTCAGATTTGCCAGCAGTTTAATCCTGCTAAGTCTGAAAGGCACCATTAGGAGACGCATGGAAGCCATTATCAGCGGAGGTCGAGCGGCAACTCACCATCCCAAATTCAGGCAGCCTCAATGCACACGATAAAATCATTACAAATAAAATTAAAAACCTTTACATGAGATGAGTCAAGTGGTGATGGTTCAGCAAGCTCAATAAGGCTATTCTAAACACACCTAAAGCTTAAAGGAAGATCCTTTTATTTTGTATTTCTGTAAATCAAAATCTATCAACAGTTTCTCAAAAAGTTACTTTTAAATGCTGTTTAAGTGGTACATGTAGCCTGTAATATAGAGAAAAGTTTGAGAATACTGTAAAAAATATTAAAATTGAGAATACAGTATTCGTGGATTGCACCAACCACTATTAATGTAATGGGTTTTGGTTAGGTATCACAACAGGCATCTGAAAACAAATCTAGGATGGTGTACATTTCGACTGAATTTGAACAGAAAGGTGCAATATAGGTGCTAAAAAGGTTTGTAAGGGGCCAGTAAACAGTACAAAAGCTTTTTTTCCGTGTACTCTAAGGAAGTGACTTCACGGGACTCCCAACAACACTGCGGTGATAATTAGAGGGAATGCTCTAAAGTTATGCCAGCTCAGCATCAGCAAATGATCCTGCCCTTTATTCAGGGAATCAGGTGTGACTCAGAGGCAAAACTTATTTCAAAAATTGCAGCACAGAAATCTCCCAGGAATGGCATGGAGTTTGGCCAACTCTAAAGCAACCATGGCAGCCAGTGAAATACTAAACTGAAGCCAAAACTTATTTACATTTACTTATGATTCCATAAAGGCGTTTCGGTCCTCTAGGAACACAAAATACTCAGGACTTAAGCGGTGATAGGAACTTTCTCTCCCTGAGGCTACGGCACACACATTGCTCATCTGCTAACTATTATCACTATTGTTCTTTGGCCGGTAACTAAGTGATGCGGGAAATCAACTGCTTTTCCACATGGGATATGGTGACCTGTTTCAAAGCGCCACAGGGAATTTTAGCAAGATGTGCAATATTTGAATACGAAGAGTATTTTTTTTTCTCTTTAAATTTAATTCAACGTGATGCAAACATACAAGAGCAAGATCTGTGAATGCAGTGAGCATGTAGGCATATGTAAAATGTGCAATATTTGCTTGTTTGCCATTCATTGATGAATAGTGATCTTCTTGCAATTAATGCA
>JBBMFX010000030.1:5866009-5876790 GCA_037832545.1 Rhabdalestes septentrionalis | reverse complement strand
TATATATATATATATATATATATAGTAGATAAAACAACTACGCAGTGTTGTGTTTGGTACCCCTGAATTGCGAAGGAATGTTTCTCCCAAGGGGTTATGATAACTATTTTCATGACCTTTCCTCCCCTGTAGTTGACATAACTGCTGATTCCATTGAGGTAAAAAGTGTTCTAACAGAAAACAGATCACTGGAACAGATCCTTTATTCTTTTATTTAAGGTGAAAAATAAGATATATTTTAGCACTGGGACAGATATTGGTAAAAGCTAATGAACTTCCCAGATGCTGTGTCTTGCAGCTCAGACTGTCACAAAATCACTGTCTTTAACTTCATATGCAACAGTATATACTTCCAGCACTCTAAAATAAGCTGCAGGAAGACTTTGGCATGGCACATCAACATTTTTCCACAGGGTGACTGTAGGTTTATTTGTCTGCAGACTTTTCAAACTATCAAATCCCATATTTACAAGCTAATATCCTCTACGTAACGATTGGGGACACTTGTTAATGGACAACCAATAGATTTCATTTTGGGAAATAATGTTATCCCGCACTGGTGGATTCTCATAAAGCACAAAATACTATGAGAAAAAAACAGTTGTCCCATCAGTGCTTAATGCACTTACTTCCAACAACAAAATTAACTGGGATGCAAAAAATAATACAGGTTACTATTTCATTGTTCTAAAGTGACACATTTTGTGCATTTACACTTTGGATGAACATCTAACAATATGTATTATGGATTTTCTTTAATACACATCATTTACTAATTTTATTTATAATTAGTTTGTTAAGTTTTAAGCCTCTCATCTGACCACAATATCAAATGTAATAAATTACATACTTCTTAGATAGCTCTAGGATTGGATCCATTTAAGATCGGTGCTGAAGCAAACCCAGACAACATCTGGACCCATCAAAAGCTTTACAAATTTTTTTAATGTGGTGGTTAATTTGTTAACGATTCAACATTCATCATGAACTTCTCATGAACCTCTTCAAAAAGACTGCTCAAAGAAAGAGGACTCACGTTGGTTTGCCGCAGATTTTGCGGTGGTACCACTGCTTGCAGTTGGTGAAGTACTTCTTATCTGTTCCCTGGATCCTCTGCATGGCACAGACGTTGGGTCTGCAGAGACAATGTATTATTATTATTTTTTTATCTTTAGGACCTTCTCAGCATGATTAACACACTCATAGTGTATTCACACCAGTACAGAAATGAAAGTGAGAAGCTTCCCGGCAGTGTCCCATTAGAAACATGCAGTGCGAACTTCTACATGACTTCAACATCTGGATAACTCCTGTCAAACCCATCATTTTGATTCAAAAACTATAAAAAACCTACACAAACCAGTGTGTGATGAACAAAGGCTGACGGTGCGCTAGCACATGTAACACCGACTTTAAATTAAACACACAAAAATATACACTTCAAATCTGTTGCGCCGGAATTCTTACCCATGTTGTCTTCCTCTTATCCTGCTGTGCTGAAGAACAGACTGGTAAGGAGACTTTGCCACAATCACTGTGGCAAATAAAGTGACCACTAAAGCCTGTAAAGTTAGTCGCTTCATTTCTCCTCAGCGTTTCTTCCACCTCTCCGTGAGCCCGACCCGCTAAATACCTCTACACCCCTTCGAGGGGGCGGGGCTTAGAACCTGCAGTCACTTGAGACTCCTCAAAAAAGATCAAGCCGCCTTTAGAGCTACTACATAGACGTACGTATTGGGACGTCTGACCATCACACCAATAGGGACTTTAATGACATTGCATTTAAATGCACATACTTTAATTTGGAGTTGTCCGCACTCCGTATTGCTATAACAGCTTCCATTCTTCCTGGAAACCTTTCACAAGAGTTTTGAGTTTCGGTGCGAAGTTGTGCCCATTCATTCTGTATGAGCTTTTATGAGGTCAGGTACTGATGTTGGATGAGATGGCCTGGCTCAAATACTCCATTCCAGTTCATCCCAAAGGTGCTGGATGGAGCTGAGGTCAGGTTTCTCTGTGGGCCATTCAAATTCTTCCACACTGAACCCATCCAGTCATCTCTTTATGGACATTGGTTTCTGGTTTACAATCAAGCTAAAATAGAAAAGATTCTTCTCCAAAATGTGTCCATTATGTTGGAATCATGGCAATGTCCAAAATGTCTTGGTTTGCTGAAGCATTAAGATTACTCTGGAAGTGAGAAGTCACCGGAATTCAATGATGAAGAGGTGTGTCCCAATACATAGTGTATTTGAGGCATAGAACAAAAAAGGTAAGACAGGACAAAATTATTGCATAGCTGCAGAAAACAAGACTGGCAATAATCAATCAGATAAGCAATCTGATAATCACTCCATGTTTAGGCTGCATGTGTGGAGTAACAAAAATAGTTGTATTTCTTACTAAAATGCACTATATGTAATAAACATGCCAAAGAAGTAGCACACAGGAAAATGAAAATACTTCTTTTGAACATTATTGAACTTTAATAGGGCTTCGATCTAAATTCTAAATACTGAAATCAGAAATCAGATACTGTCATATGAGAATCCAATTATTGCGTTTAGAGATTCTATAAAGCCTTAATCTAAATCAATATGTTTAGTAGGGGTTTTGATATCATACTAACATTGAATGAGGAACGAAATGCATTGCATGTTTTAGTACTTAAAGTCTTTTTTCATGTTCAGCCCAATGGTGTGAGGGATTTAGCGCATGATGTTGGATGAGACAATTTTGAACCAAAACTGATTGTGATATATCTTACTACATACACCTATAAAAGTGAACAAAGAAACAATGTTAGTTTAAAAAAGGCTAGGTTCATTTCTACTCTGATAGATAGAATGAATGTTTAATATTCTTTGTTATGTTCCACTTAGCTGAAGAATCATATGGTCAGAAACATATGGTCAGTAAAATCTGGTTATATGGTGTCGTCATGTTAAGCACATGGTGTTACAGAGACCCACCTATGGCCTGTTTTTCAAATCTGACTCATATCACTGCCAAGTGGGGCCTTTTGATGAGAAAGGTATTGCTAGTCATCATTTGAGCTCAGTTTGTGACTTTGTGTGTAAAGCAGCTGTAGTTGTGGTGGCCTAGGCAGTCGGGTTGCTTTTAGCAAATCATGACGAAATTTTGAAGGGTGGGATTATAGGGTATGTTATTTCTGTGCAGGGCTGACAAGTTTCTTAGGCTGAAAGATGAAAATGGGTTTGTGATGTATAAGCCTAGTCTTTCTTTAAGCTAAATGTGGTGCTACCGAAGTCTTAAAGCACCCTTAGTGTCATCCTGCTTCTGTCAGATGTGAGGATGACGGCCTGTGGCGAAAGGCTTTCAGAATGGACTTAGCATTAGTGGGCAAAGAGGACAAGAATGTAACATCTTGCTGCAGGTCCTGGGGCCTTTAATGAGAAAGTAATGGTGCACAGGTTCAAATGACTTGCGTGACAGGGGCAGACATCAAATGTGGAAAAAAACAGATAATGGTTCAAGGGGGGTGAGCTCACTGCAGTAAAAAATGTCGTTTCCAGGTGTCATGAGGTTGTAAAAGAATCCCAAATGCTGAAACAAATAATAAAGGTATGAGATGATATGCATGTATAGTATCCCTTGCAGAACCAGTGCAAAGATCTGCAGGACAAGGCCAACAAAATTTTTTTGAAGTGTAACACTGTATTTTTCTATCCAGAGTGACCACACTTAAGTTTCAGTCAAGCATGGTTTTGAAGAGAGGAAGCAGATGTTGGATTACTCATTAAAGTCACAAAATCTCAGCAGTTAATTCTCAGAACAGAAAGTTGCCATGATCTCTGGTCATATGAGAAGTAAACGTCATAGTTACTATTTTTGCTTTTGTATCCATAAACGTATTAGATCTATAATCTATAAAGCCTATACTTTTTATTACTTTGGAATATATGATATATAATCTTAGCAAAGCACATAGATCAACCATAACATGAAGCATGTATGCCTAATTTTATTCAGGTCCCCCTTGTGCCACAAATACCATTCAAGGCATGGACTCCACCAGACCTCTGAAGGTGTGTTGTTGTATCTGACAGGAAAATGTTAACAGCAGATCCTTTAAGTCCCCTAAGTTGTAAGTTATGGCCTTCGTGGATCAGACTTTTTTGTCCTTCAAAGCCCACAAATGGACAGAGATCTGGTTAAATGGAGGACCTTGTAGTTATGTTCCCTAATCCGTTCTTGAACCATCTTTTGCACCATTGATGTATTGAACATCCAATTCAGTGCCAGGACTCATGGTTTCCCTGCAGAACATTGCCCTGAGCATCACACAGCCTCTGCTAGCCTGCCTTTTTCCCAGAGGGCAGCCTCTCCCCTGGGTAGCTGACACAGAGGCACACAGCTGTCCACACAATATTAAAAAGAATTGATCAGACTTTGTTTCTGTGAGGGCAATTTTCTTGTGCATGAAAAAAGTCAGCAATCGTGAACATATGGAAAGTAATACAAATCATGCAGTGTAAGTTATACAGAAATGTCAATAATTACGATCATGATGGAGGCAATAAAGCAAAATTCCAAATATTCAATTGCTCCATGGTCCAGTTCAGATGCTCACATGCCCAGCATGGGCACTCTGGCCCGTCTGCAGCAACACAGTCTCACACACAGTATGCTGTGATAGAATATGTGTTCTGACACCTTTCTGTAATAGCCAGCATTAAAATTTCCTACAATGGCCCATCCACAGGATTGGATGACACAGGATAGCGCTCATTTCCCCCACACGGCTTTGAGTGTCCAATAACCCTGTCCTTCCTGGGAACACTTCACAAGACCTGCTGTCCTGGAGATGCTCTAACTCAGTCGTCTAGCCATAACATTATTTCTTTCTGAAAGTTGCTCAGGTCCTTAGGATTGCCTGAATTTCTGCATCCAACACATCAACTTTGAGAGCTGACTGTATACTTGCTGCTTATTATATCTCACCCTCTGTCAGTTACTCACCTGGCGTGTCAAGTGTTTTTAATGTTGTGGCTGGCTATACATACATACATACATACATATGTATATATATACACATCAATATACTGATAGACAGTAATACAAACAAAAGTATTTCTTTGACATGTATTAATAGTGGTATCCATTTTAGGTTCTATGTATGGTGTTCTATGTAAAGTACTTTTCATGTCAGTTTCTCCGTAATTAAGAAGGACCAATTAAACACTCAATAACCTTCAACTCCATGCATGTTTTAAGCAAAGAGCAAAATTCTAGTAAAAATGACTGTTTTGTTACTAGAATTTACTTTGTATCCCAAACGTCAAAAAACCATTTAAATTCATTGTTTAAGTAACTGTCAGTGGCTGAGCTGTTGTACTCAACACCAGCTTCATTGGTTGGGAAATACATTTTAAAAGAGTGTTCTCTGACTGACCTCAAGTAAAAAATGTCTTTCATCAGACCGGGCCATTGTCTTACAACACCAAAATCCCTTTAGGCCTCTTTCTGTGAAAACACAGAACACCCACACCCTCACATTCTCTTGTAATATAACGGTTAGGTATAGGTATCAGATTTTGTGCAGGTATGTGCATACATTTAAGCACAACTATTTGAGAAACACTCAGAGCCAGTTGCAAAGCGAAGAATGTATTTTATTATTCTTTTTTATGTCACCAATTGAGATCTTAAATTACTCAAGCAGATCCCTAACTTCTGTAACCTTCTCCTCCGTTTTCTCTACTGCGGCATAAAGAGCTCTTTGTGAGTTGAAAGTGGAGGCGCAGCTTTTAAATTCCATTTAAATGACTTTGCCAGCCTAAAATCACCATTTATAATTACAAACGTCAGAATAAAAAGAGATCTTCCCAGTATCGTTTCATGACAAGATCATTAAGCAAACATTAGTTGACATATTAATCTATGCACAAAGTTAAGAATTAGACATGATTCATGGATCTCGTTGAACTAAATATGAAACAGGACAAGGGCTGGGTTTGATTTTATTCATCCCAGACTTGATTCTGATGCCCAGTTCTTTATAGTAGACCTAATTACTTGATGCAGGCTAGCCGGGCTAATGTAAAATGTTATAAACTTTAGCTCAAAAAATGTATCTTGATTATTTTAACTATGTTTTGTATTGACTAAAAGCACTTCAAATTAATATGTTTAAAATGCCTGTTACTTTTTCTGGTTTTAAGACTCATATATGCAAATGAGCTCTGTTTTTGATTGGCTGCCCTATAGGGTGAGGCACTCCTTTTAACTTCAGTGTGATTGAGTGGGGCCAAGCACCTCTATGCTAATATAAGCAGATATATGTGAAATCACTGACTTTTGTAGCATCACTGAAACAGAGAATTCAAATAGAGCCTTTACAGTTTCCCATTTAACCTTTACTCTTTTATAAAAAGTCCAGTTATCCATTATTTGGACCCTTTAAGTGATCGCTCGTATAAAATCATCATCTCATCTCTAGAACCACATTGTTGTTTACCCAAAACTGACATTAAAATGTATTTATTCTTCTGAATGCTATTTGGATAATGTTCCCAGCCTTGGACTGCATCTCCAGTTTCAAACGCTGTTGGATCACATTAGAGGAAATGGAGCACGAATCATTCCTTGATATTTATTTCAGACAGGGCAGCGTTTAAAATGCCACACAATACAGCATTAAAGCCTTTAAAATCCATGGGGTTAGAGGGGTAGCAAAGCCTCGACACAACCCACAAATCCACTACTGTAAACCAATACACACGCTAAAGAGTCTTGCTGAGAAACTAGAGCTAATAATTAAATTATTGTTGATTCAGTCAACCACAAAGTATTTGCCTGCAGAGGAGGCACAGCCAAAGCAACCAGAAGACGGTTTTAAAAAAGGGGGATTCAAATTGAACATGAATGACTGAAACTGTACAGTCTTTTGGTTGTGGGACGTTTTTGTTTCTTCCGATGAATTTCCACAGGGCCAACATGGCAGGTTCGGGGGGTTAACCTATAAATCTACAACAGCAGTGGCAAAAGGCCTCTCCTGTTCCCCCTCTGTACCTCCATAATGCTCCATTAGCTGTGTGGTATTTTCTTCTGGGGTTCTCCCTCTCCACAGAAACGTGCATTAGATACCCTTATAATAGTTTCCTCACGTGCCTTCTAATATGGCTAATAAGACCTGAAACATTATTAGATTACGAAACATTATTATATTATGTTCTAATCCCTTATTAGATCAGTGGAGAAACATGAAAATCTGGCAAAATCCCAAGATACTGCACAACGACAAACTGCAGCTATGCATGCGGCTGCCACGTCGGCTACCACAGTACACATAAATCATCCCAGGAGCTCTTTCCTGTTGCAATTCAATGCCAAATTGGAATGAGGCATTTCCAATCTGCAGCAGATAGAACAAATGTATTCAGACATACCAAAATATCTTCTGTCCTGTATTTATACTGTATTCTCTAGTTAGAGAAGAAAAAAAGCAGACATCATCCCATAGACCCTCGGTATAATTACAGTTTCGCCATTTTATATGGATGGGTAGACATGCTCAGTATCTGTTTGTCCATGCATCTTCCTCAATTAAGCATGCAAACTTCTCATTTTTATGCTCCATTTCAGTTATTATGCCATGAAAATGTAATATGAATGTTAGTATTGAATTAAGTTTCCCCTCAATCAATTCCCTGGATATCAATTTAGTCTAATTGTAATTAATATCCTAGAGATGTACTCTTTTATTGCACAAAGAAATAGAAAAACACAAATGTAAAACTGACAAATGTTCACATTTTGTGTATTTAGTAAAATCACACTGAAAGGAGATTGACAATCTGATCTACTTAGTCGTTAGGCATTTCTTATTTGTTATTCCGAGTCAGAGATGAAATATGACATGTTACCCTGTTGAGGTCTGTTTCTCCTATTAGTTTTTTATGACCGGGTCCAAAAGGCATTGCCATGGGGCCCTATGTTTAATGTTTAACTCAGCTACAGGCAGGGAAGCCTACATTCCTTTCCTCCAAACCCTCCAATGGGAGCATGGCTGTGACCATTTCTCCTTTGAATTTTGATACTCTTCAAATTGGCAATACAATGGAGTCCTTAGAAACAAAAAGAAAAAGTGTCTGCCTGCAATAGCTGCATATCTCTTCAAGACACTTGAAATGCCATTCACACACATATTAATGACTCTGAATGTTTCTTCTGATGCATTGGTATCTAAATGAGGCACCTACGTTCCCTCTTCATGTCAGTCCTCTTTGATTTATTAGGACTTTCCAGTGTCTATCCACTGAACTCATGTCATCAGTCTTTGGGATTAAAAATAGTCCCTGCTTTTCTGAAGTTGCAAGGCCTGGGGAATGGGTTACCTTAAGGGGAAACAATCAGGAGTGTTTTTCTAAAGTCCCTGGGGCAGTGAAGGTCTCACTACTGTCTGGCATTAACTCCTGCATCGATGTTTTACATTGACTGTAGCCAGCTACCGACTTAAGTTGCCAAGGGACAGCATTCACCGCAGACAAAACAAACCTCATCCAATTTGGTTCACGACAGTACACAACAGAAGCTGTAAATGCGGCTGCTGAAAGGTTAAACCTTGTTCAGGATCCAGGTATGGCTCAGCTAGATCTAGAATCCCTGCAAGGACTCAACAGGTGGCTTTGTGTAAACGAGTAACTTCATGTGGTTATCCCATAAGTCTAGCGGAATCCCTCAAATAAACAATATGAGAGCATCCTTCCCGTCTGGGCCATGAATCTTCCGGAGAAGTCGTAGCAGTTGACATTACAACTCAAACTTGACTATGGCCAGTGCGCTAAAGCCCTCCTGGAGGCCTTCTTGTTATTTTTCTAGCATTTTTCTTGAAATGCATCACCCCACTTATTGTCTGTGTTTATCTGAGTACTTGCATTTGGCAGCTGAGAAGTATGCCTTTTAATCCAATCCATTATGCTCTGTAATGCAACCAGTGGCATATTTCTGGGTGAGTACAAGACAAATTCCTACAATCCTACAACACATGGTTATTAACATGACATAATGTTGCTAAGAAAGGCTCATCGTTTAGAAAAAAAAAACCCACAGTTCTCTGGAGATCACAGATGATGAAGTGTGGGGAGAAGACGTCACTGGGCTGAGATTTCCAAAGGGCTGTGGGGTGAAGCCCAAGGAGCTGAGAGCATGTCTTAATGAAACAGGCTGGGGAAACAGCGCAAGGGGTTCTTTGTGGCTGACATGTGATCAGGTTACTGGGGCAGATCCCTTGAGGTGGCAGAGGTTAATAAGCAAAAAGAAAAAGCCTTGGAGGCCTATTATTTATCAATCCACAAAACACTTTTCAGAATTTTTTGACTGTATTTCAAATTTCTGCATAAAAAAAGACAGCTGCAATGTCATAATGGACTAGAACCTACATTTTTAACACATGAAGCACCTTAATGTAACACTATAATGCTCCATCCGTCAGTGACTACTGGTGTTACTGGGCAAAAAGGGAAAGGAATCAGAAAGCTGGAGTCCTCTAGTGTTTCCGTTACACAGTGAATGATTCTAAGGTCATCCCAAGACATTCCAGTCTGAAACGCCATTGAGACCTTCCAAGACTATAATATCATGTTGTCAGAGATTGATGAAAGGAGACTTTGGCTTTCAAAAGAGGTCCGACTCTCAGAGGTGAGCATTTCCCTGAAAGTATTTGCTGGAAGTGTGTTTAGTTTTTGCAGTTAATCATCAGCCAAAATCAGATGGAACTTTATTCTTGTCACATTTTAATTTTGAAGCAGCATTCCTGCATTAAACTGATGTTTAATATATTGATTATAATGTTATTCATTATTTTAACATGAACTGCGCCAAAAGGGTGAAGCTTATGTGCTGCTGTATTTACTAAGTCTCACTGGTTTGGCAGAATTCATGTTTGGTTTCCAGGTTTTGGTTCATCAGAATTATCCCACTACAGTTCCCAGCATGCATCAAGGAAATACAATCAATAAGTGCTGCCCTGCCTAGTAGTGTGGTCACTTATCTATAGGCTGATAAATACAGCTGCCAAGTAGCTCCTGCATCAGTTGTTGCAGAAGCTTTTTATCAGACATCAGATATTCCACTTAAGAGGTCTTGTGGAATGCAACATACACTCACAGAAATATTTGGCTCAATTCCAAGGATTGATGTATTTCAATTGCATAAAATATTTCCATCCATTTGAATTACTTAGATTTAACTGAAACAGGCCAATAAACTGTATGTGCTGTATATTTGTCAGTTAAGAATGTGATTTCTGTAATACCAATAAACCCAATGTGATTTGAATAAACAATGGCACATTTATGTATATATCATAAATCTTTGAATTAGTGTTAGTTTCTTCAGACGAGACGAGACGAAATTGTTCGTCAACAACCTTTTTTCCATGACTAAGACGAGACGATGATGAGACGGCAACAGTGTCCAAAAATGCTGACTAAGACGAAACTAACATGCATTATTGTTGACGGAATAAGATGAGACTAAAATGTTTTTTTATAAAATAAAAACTAAGATAAAATCTCTCCTCAATTTCGTCTACAATCATCTCTACTTTTTCCATCATGAGATAGAATATTTTCAACTTTTTCGCCTTCAAAGTATTGTGAATGAGTTCGTGCTGCTGCTGCCTGTGGATGCAACACGGAGCTACATGGAGCAACAACAGCTATACTTGGACTTGAGTGCGCACCGACGAAATGCTAGGTAGAAGGAAGAGGCTCGATATTTGGTCGCATTTTACTTACAATGATATTGAGAAAAAG
>JBBMFX010000030.1:5835445-5846696 GCA_037832545.1 Rhabdalestes septentrionalis | reverse complement strand
AACTTTGTGTGTGTGTGTGTCAAGATGTCAAGCTGATATAGAGATGTCCCGTTTCGTGTGACAGGCTTTTATTACATTTGCAACCTTTAGCAGCTTCTTTAAACACACCCCTAAAAAAATACAAGTTCTTTATTGTTGGCTAAGGTTATATATTTGATGGAATAAATTAGACACTTGGCATTAAAAATAAATGACTAAATAACAAACAGCATATCTTTAAAATCTGAACAATGTTTAGCCAAGCTGATATGTAACAGTTACTTTCATTTTGACATTCAGTTCAGTTATTTCAACATACTAAGTTATGATGTAATCTAAGATACACAGCAGATCATCTTTAGTAGTAGTGTCAGTCAATTAGTATGTGTACGCCCTTCTAACACCTTCAGGTGTTTCAACCACACCCATTGTGAACTGTTGGAGAAAGTAAACACATCGGCATTCAACACAGTTAATAGAAAGGCTTGTAAAATCTTAGGTGTGGCACTATCATAAGATATCAGTGAGCACTTAAAAAATTATTAATATTCAACACAGTTTTTAAAAGCAGATTAAAAGCAGATTAAAAAGTCAGAGCAGCATGAGTTAAAGCAACCTTAAAAAAACACATACTTTAGGTTTAATTAAAACCAGGGGCATAGATTTGTCAAAACAATTATTTGCTGAGGCTGTCATTAGGTGCTCTGTGGGGTCAGGCATTCAATTTAGCTATTGCTAGCCCTCCCTATGCTTAGTCTCAAACGAAGTAAAAGTCTTTCACAGAAACTGGGGCATCTCTGTCTCATTACAGAGTCTGTATAAACAGATTTTACACAAACACAATTGAAATAAGTAACACACACACACATACACGCACACGCACAGACACACACACACACACACTTACATAGAAACATTAATAGGCCCAAAAATCGACCAACCTGATATTGTACCATTTCAAAATGGTTGGTTTCTGTGTATTGTTTTATGAATATTCACAACTACAGCTGCCTCTGGAAGCTACATCAACACAATAACTATGCATGTGGTTCAAGGGTTTCCATGGTCAAGCAGCTATGCACAAGCCTAAGATCAATCATTGCCTGGAATAGTGTAAAGCATTCATAAATCTAGGTTTGGCAGATGCTAGGACAACATTACCTGCTGGAATGCATGATAGTTTGGTGGAAGAGGAATTATGGTCTTTTTTTTTTCATGGTTTGGACTTGGTGGAAGTGAGGTTGATGCTACAGCAAACAAAGAATTTTTTGACCATTATATGCTTCCACCTTGGTGGCAACAGTTTGAGGAAGGCTGTTTCCTGTTCCAGCGTGACTGTGCCCCTGTGCACAAAGCAAGGTCCATAAAGAAACAATTTATTGAGTTTGGCGTGGAGGAACTCCTTGGGGATGAATTGGAATGTTGATTTTGAGCCGGGACATCAATGACTGATTTCACAAATGAGGTCACGGGCACAGTTAGGATTTCAAATTCACAAATCCAAAATCTTGTGGAGGCCACAGCTCCATTTCACTACCTATGCTTTTGGAATGGGCTGCCTGCAAGCTCATATAGGTGTGATGGACACTTTTGGACATACTATGTATAAATGATGAAAAGACAACAACTAGGATTACTCTCTTCCAACGTAAAATGTTATGAGCTTCTCGTGGGTTGTTTCTGAGTGCCTTGACAGCTCAGTTCCTCCTTTCAGCTTTCGAGTGGACTTTAATGAACTCAGATGTTTGCTGTAACATATGGTTTTTCCCATTGGTGGAACATCAGATACAGTAAACACTTACACATTCAAAACAGAAATGCATAAGTGCACATATACCTACAATTACTTCAATTGCTTTGTCAACCTAGAATATTTGCACTGACTATGAAAAATTACTTATCACTGACTTATCAGCTTATCAGAAAGATACAGCTGTACTTTAATGTTAGCTGTGAGAGTCTGATACTCATGTTCAAGGATTCTGGCAAAGACATGTCCGTTTACATCATTTGGATTCCATGTTTAATTTTCAGTGCAAGGTCTTTAGCGAGAAATTAGGCAGCATGCAGTAACACTTTCAGATTGTTCTGCCCTCTGTATAACATCAGGAGTCTCTGTTGATGTCCAGTTTATCTG
Source organism: Rhabdalestes septentrionalis (assembly GCA_037832545.1). Lineage (NCBI taxonomy): Eukaryota > Metazoa > Chordata > Actinopteri > Characiformes > Alestidae > Rhabdalestes > Rhabdalestes septentrionalis. Next base: position 5,844,580 of record JBBMFX010000030.1, on the reverse strand, counting down.
CACATCAGGGGCATTATCTCTCTTCCTCTGTAGCGGGAGAGAGGAGGGAGTGGGACTATGTTTGAGGGACAGCTGTATCCTGTGTTTTCTGTAACACTGAGAAAATCCAGATTAGCTGTCAAGATAAATATGGGTGGGGCTAGAGGAGAGCTTCATCAGACTTTGGCTTTCTTGTAAATGAAAATAAGTTGGTTTGATGGCGTGGCAGCCAAAGCTCCATCACAATCACTGCTAAAGACATGCCTTGTTTCGAAGACAAAATGGTGATTGATTGAAAAATATCTGGTCCAGGTCTGACCTCAATTACCATCTATACTTTCATCACAGACACATGAGAAGACTTTCTCTTTTTTCAAGATTCTACTCCTGAGACACCCCTCCCCCTTCATCAACACAACTGTCTGTGGAGGGAGCGTAGGCCTAGTCATCAGACAAACATTGTCCCATTTAAAATCATCTCTTCTCAGCTGTTGCCATTAACAGAAGCAGCACTAGATATATTTGACTGAAATCTGACCATTAATGATTACGGATATTTTTTCAATTCATGCCCTTACGTTGTGCAATTAGTTTTTACATTGTGAGGATTTGTAAGTCAACAAGTACTGCAGACACATTTAAATAACTTCAAGGGAAAATCCACAGATGTTTCAAAATTATTTGAATATATTAGGTTACATATTAATGCCTTGTAATAACAAGAAGTTCCTGAAACATTTGCCTGATGTCTAAGGACATACTTTGATTAGTACCAATGGCAGTACCTAAAATGTCAGATACATTACAATTTGACCATGATGAACACTGCATATTAAAACTGTTTTTAGGTTAACTGAAAAATCAGTAACTTTTTGTCGCGGCTCAAGGAGACGCCCACCTTCATTAAATTCCCCTTAGAAAGAGTGGTTAATTCCAAACATGCCTCATTTACCAGACTTATTATATATAATTTATATTATACATTTAAATATATATCACATTTGCAGCAAACAGCAATTAAAGTAATTTATTCTGGCATATTTCATGAACATAACGAATGATTCAACATCAACCAAATATATTATATGGGCTACAGTGTGATGCAGTTCCCTGTGGCTTTGAGTACATACCTGAAACCAAAAGCTTACAACTGTTATGTTTTGTGTAAGCTGTGCTTTGCAGAAGTTTTGGATTTTGGCATTTGCTGGTATCAATCTGCTTCTCCTTGCAGTACAGTGGCAGTCTATAACTTAAGGACATTTTCCACTGTGTGTCCAAAGTGTCTGTGGTCATGCTGGTCTGATAAAGCCACATTAGTAAGGAGGTCTCTTTGTTTTTCATATGGACTGTTAGCGCTAACAGGCCTGGGCACTGGTTCAAACACATGATGTGGTTTAGACCCGATAAACTAAAACACAAAACCCTGTGACTGTCTACTCTCGTGTCTTCTCAGGAACTAAAGTCACTTTTCCACTGCATGGTACAGGCTGCACTCGACTGTGTTTGCCTCCTTTGGGTTTCCCTTAATCTAATCTAATACCTTCAAATGGTTCTGTTTTTGTACTTACTTCATTGTGGTTTCAAGTAAGCTGAGTAATTACCAAACCAGCGCAGATTACTGATGATAGAGAGAGTTGTCATACCGAGAATCAAGAACAACATCACTCCAGTGTTCTGCATTGCTGCTGTATTTGTTGCGTTGATGATAACCATGCAAACGTTTCCTACAGGTTCACCAGCTACATTCAAGTGGTACTAACTGCAGTGGAAAGTAAAGAAGGTACCAGGTACCAGAAAGCGAGTGCATGAATGTCATAATGGAAAAGTGACTTAAGGTTCTGGAGGTTCCAAACAACTTTTATGGAAAGTGAACCTCAACCACATCGGTTAAAAATTATATGTCATTTCTCAGTGTCTAGTGCACAGTGCGCAAATCCCAGCATTCAAAGAGCACAAAATGGATGGCTGATTTAGATTTGTGATGACAGCCTTGCTGAAGGGTGATTTGTGCATTGCTTGTAGGACAGAAAAAGAAAACACCCGGTAAGTGGGTTTCCCCAGGTCATGTTTTATCTGCCTGCTTCATGAGTTTCCTGCCTCCCTGCTCTGCGCAGAATCCGGTGTATCAGTGCACGGGAGCCAAAGGTTAGTGTCCAGAGTGCAGACAAAGGAAATCTAGGATATGACTCACGGCCCTTTTCAACGGCCTCCTTGCGTCTGCTTTCTCACTCAACCCCGGTGCTGACCAGAGCTATTGCTGTTACCTGACGTTATCTGTGAGCTATTGCTCCTTTATTGAAAATCCTGTTGGGGAAAAAAAAAATCACAAGTGATTTTTCAGATATTTGAGATGTGGTCCCAGAAAAGATGATGTGGTTTCATTTGCACTCTTGGTGCTTGTTTTCATGGATGTGTTGGTGTGAACCCCAGCTGCTCATTTGTTAAGGCATGTTAAGTTGAACCACTTATTTGGTTTGCATACTGAGCCTTGTAAATCTTTTGTCTGAGGAGGGTTCAAGGCCCCCTCCATTTGATTAAAGGGAGCTTGATCACTGTTGGAGACCCCACCTCTTGGCTGAGATGGAAAATCGCCGCTCTCTGTTCCGCCCCCTGGTTGCGGTTGGCAGCAGGCCACTCATACAGCCTTGAGATCCTCCTTAGGGCTGTGTTCTCAAGAACCAACTTCTGGGACACAGAAGTCAGGAAAGTATCTCTCCTATGGCCAAGCACATTCTGAACGTTTTGCAGGAAGTGTCTGCACAGGGGGCTCGTGGAGTCATGCCCTCCCGCCAAGTGGCCTTTTCCCGCCCATGCAAAGCCTCTTCCTGGATAGTCCCCAGTATAGTTGCTTTTTTTCTCAAATCTCTCAGTACCTTTTAAATAATTTTCCAAACTCCCTATTTCTATAAAAGGACTTTTCTAATAATAGATGAGCAGTGAAATTCAAATGTCAGTTCAATTTTGTGGTCACATTGTGGTCTGCTTGTGAATTAGTACTGAGTTAGGTTTGTTTTTGTGTTGTGTTCCCACAAGTTCTTCTTGGAATGACCATTTGAATGGAACAAAGATGAGCCTTTGTTTGATTAATGACATCAGCCTTTGTTCTAAAGCAGTAGTTTTAAGAGGTTGGAAGAAGGGTCAGAGCCTCATCTGGGACTGCCAAAATGATGCACATCTTCCATGAAAGGCCTTTAATTCCCCCAACTTGCAACCATTCATTTGCTTGTGAATGCATTATTATGTATTATTGAAGGCATAACCACATATGCCATCATGTCACAAATTAATGAAAGTGTATTATTATCCTTGTCATTGTGTAGTAGGAAGTTGCAAAAATAAATGTCAATGCTTAAGGCAGACAAGCACTAATGCAATGTCTTTGCTTCCTTTTTTAGATGAGGGACTGGCATCCTCCTTCTCTCATGGCCTGTGTTACTGCAGCTTTGCATGCAGGCTAAAATCATTAGTCCATGTACACTATGGCAACAATTGATCCGGGCTCAGATGCAGAGGACCTGTTGGCTTCCATTCACCTTGAAAGATATCTGAACGACTTCAGACAAGCAGGATTTTTGCTGGCTCGAGACTTCTGTCATGTTGACAACACAGCTCTTAACAGGCTTGGAGTGACCGCGACTGGTCACAGGAAGCGGATCCTCAAACTGGTTGAGCACATTCAGCTGATCTGCCAGTATCAAAGGAAGGACTCCCAGTTGGACCGCTGTAACTCAGAGTCAGCCATTCATGAAGTGTCGCCTGAAGAGCCAGGGCCACTTTCTTCTCAAGACAATGTGGACACCGCCTTAAAAGACTTGCAAAACAGCTCCATTCCAAATGTGTCTGCAATTGTGAAACGTTCTCACTCCGAGCGTAGCCCTGGCATCATTAAGCCAGTACCAAAACCTAGAACTGTTTTCAACAAACCAAAGGTGCAGCAGCCTTCTCTGCCAACACGACAGTCAAGACAGATGTGCAGAAGATCCTCAGAGGACTCTCCAGATTCTGAAAATCTGAAAGGTTCTCCTGCTGAGGAATCCAGCTTTGCGTCTACAGGTGCAAGACGAAACTTGTTTAACGACAAGTTGTCTAGCACTATCTTTGCCACAGAGACTAGTGGAACACTACCTCCAGTACCCCCAAGGTTCAACCGAGGGATTCCCCCATCTACATTCAAAAGGATGTCTGAGCAGGACCAGTTAAGCACCCCACCCCTGTCCTCTTCTCCAGAATCTCCTTCCAGTTATCAGTGTTCTCCTTTCACCAGCACTCCTGGCTCCCCTCCTAGCCCTCCATGCTCAAGCCTGGAAATGGTCTCCAACGAAATCTACTGTGGCACTTTACCTGGCACTCCACCCACTCTTTGGAGACGCTCTGTACCCACCCCTCCTCCACGACAAGAGTTCAACACATCTACTGACAGCAATAGGTAGGTCTTATCTCATCAGAACCAATATTACAACCAGGGATACTGTTTTCCATGAATCTTGTAAGTTAGGCTTCACTAACTTATTCTCATATCTGTATTTCTACAGCACTTTAAACCACATCCCACCGGAACCAAATAAACAAACATTCGGTAGGCTTTATAAGCTGCACTTAATGGAGTCTCAATTTTTTTCTCTGTATACTTCAGTGTCATTAATTAGGGGTCATTTTGTGTAATGTAGCCCCTGCAGGTGACCAAGATGAACTTATTAGTCCGTACTGTGAAACTGTTTTTCAAAGCAAGCGACAATATCAACATCCTGAGGTGAGTGAAGGTGTCAAGTAGATGATAACTAAAAGGAAATGATGTGGCTAAAAATAATTTTAAGATACTTGCTTACTTTGTATATGTTTTATTTTGCTAAGGTTGAAAGGCTCAAGGGTGAGGAAAAGGTTGGAACTAAAGAGGACAAACCAGGAGAGGATCATGGGTAATTACCGTTTTCATGGTAGTATAAGAAAGGAATGTGTCAAACCAATGTGATGCATTTATAAAATGTCAAAGTTCATGACCCTTTTTTATGACATGCCTTTTGAAGCATATGTAGTGAAATGATGTCAAGTAACCTCTGCGTGTTTCGCCTGCAAATGCCCTCATTTGTCACTAGCTTAGCAGGAAGCACGGCTAATTCAGTTTATTCTAAAGAGGACTTGTGCCACATCAGTCAGCTTTTTTTTATTATCGAAATATGTACATTTTGTGTGGGTTAATTTAAAATGCAGTTTGTTTGTATCCCTCTGGTCAGTTTTTCTGAACAAAAGTACAGGGATAAACATCTATCTGAGGCTGTGAGAAATACAGCTTAAGCAGTACAGTGTCCATTGACTTTTACCACTACCTACCATGGTTGATTGAAACATTAAAATATATTTAATTTAAACATGAAATTAGCCAGCTGAACATTTTTTTCATTTTTATCTTTGATACATATACATTTTTAGCACAGTTTATGATCATACAGGCCTAGTGCATTTACTTTCTGCAAAAGCAGAAAATGTCATGTGTTACCTCAAGATATTTAGAGAATTTAGGCACTCAGCAATGTTAAAATAGCAGGGCTGGGGAATACTTAGTCCCCCAACAAAAAATAAGGGTGCCAAAGCCCCTTTTGTTATGCCATCAAACCCCAATTACTGGTTCCCTAGAGTCAATGGATGATTATTTTTGTAAGTGAGATTCGTGGGTGTGAAGTGATTTTTAAATATACACACCTAATGAAAAAGTTTTTGTAAGAATCTATAAATTGTCAAAGAAATTTTATGAACATTCATGCCTTTAGGTGTATATGAGCATGGATACGTTTATTGTTCTGAATGATGATCTGCAACCGTCTTGTAATTTTGTGTAGTATATCTCTCTGCCTGTTGTTGCTGCCTCTCCAGGTCCAGTCTTAAGCGTCATTCCCATACTTCCCCCAATGACTCTCCAGGCTACTGTACAGTGGGTGGTCCGTCTTCTGCCACGCGCTCCTTCTCTCTGCCTTCGCACACCCTGTTCCCAAGTGAACTAGAAGAGGATCAAACCATCTCTCCTTATGCCAGCTATACCTCACTGTCTGAGAGGGCTGCACCCATCATCAGTGGCTGGCTGGACAAGCTCTCTCCCCAAGGGTATAGCCAATCTGGCCTACTGCTCACCTCCTGTCTCTGCGTTTTCTCCCTTCTCAAGGCCTGTCTCTGCCTCCTGTCCATCCTTTCCTGCCGGTGTGTTCTTTTTTTCTTTAACTTGGACCTATCCCTGCCCTGCACAGCTAAGTGTTGTGACTTCTGCAATACACCCACTAGAACTTAGGGAGGACTTGTTAATGAACTCTTTAGATGCTATCAGGTGTAGACCAAGGAGAGCATCAAAACCATCTGAGCAGGGTTGGCCAAGGACCAGGGTTAGGAACTGCTGGACACCAATCAGTCAGAACAGTAATTAAAGAATAATGTTCCTCAAGCCATTCCTGAACAGTTTTTTGCAGTGTGGCAGGGTGCATTATCTTATTAGGGATTCCCAGTGCCATGAGGGGATGTACTTGGTCTGTAGCAGTGTTTTTTACATGACAACAAAGTGTTGGCCACAAAAAGTTTTCCCATCTGTTCCTGTGGTAAGTTGTATATTCACATAGCTGACAGGTATTGCTTAAATAGATGGTCAAATTTATTCACATCACCTATCAGTGGTTGCAATGTTGTGGCTGATTGGTGTATTTTTCCTTCTTTGTGCTCAGTCTACTTCCTTTTCCTTAAGCTCCCAGACTCAGTGGTTTCTCATATGTTTATCTTAAAATAATTGTATGCTGTTTTTGTTATTTTTTGTTTGCCTGGACACAACTGAAATCTTTCTTTATATGTTTCAGGAATTATGTGTTTCAAAAGCGCTATGTGAAGTTTGATGGAAAGAACTTGATGTACTTTGGGAGTGAGAAGGTATGATCAGTTTTCGTCAGTGCCTTTTGCGAAGGCACATTTCACTGTGCAATACGATTTTCATTTGAGAGCTTGTATTGTCTAGGGTGAGTCTTTACCTGTGGCTAGACAATGACCCTAGCCGTCTTGGTGTTGCTTGCTGCCATTTGATATTCAACAAACCAGAAAAACAGAAAGTAATCAATGAAGCATTCTGTTTTTAGGAGTTTTAAAGGCTGTTTAAAGGTTTTCTCTCAAATGACATCCCTCGCTCCCTTTTCTTAGGACATGTACCCAAAAGGTGTGATTCCTTTGGCTGCGATACAGATGGCTCGCATAGCTAAAGACAACAAGTTTGAAGTTGTGACAAGCCAGAGGACATTTGTCTTTCGTGCTGACAATGAAGGTAAACAGAACCCTCTTGAGGCTAAACTAGAGTTGTCCAGCAATAACCGTGATCATCTGAGTGTAGACCTGGAGTTCATCAAATTTTGTGATTTGAATGACCAGTTACCACTTTTAATAGGTGTAGGGGAAGTCACCAAACTGTGATGAACATTACACAACACCTGTGTTTTAAACATTAGAAGCATCCAATGTCAAAGATACTTTTGAAATCAGTATAGCATATGAAAAAACACAGTAAATAAGGAATATAGTGAATATGCCGTCAAATCATAAACAGTAAACCCCTGCTTACGTTCCAAATATGCTCCCAAGTATGCTCCCAATACATTTTAATTTCATTTTAAACTCAGCTTAAGACTTTACCCTTAAAGAAAATGTAAAGGTACACCTGTATCTTTACAGTACATTTTACCATGAATTCCCTAGTGCTAGAATGTAAAATGCAGAGGTTACCACTGTACTGTAATTTATGTTTGGGCATTTTCTTTGGTATGCGTGGTCGATATCTTGATTACTTTGGTATAAGCAGAGTAAATACAATAATAAATGACTCCTTCCTCTGAGTACGGGGGTATTTCATCATCCCAATACGTGCTTTCTTTGTGTTCTCTGCACAGTACAAACACATTTACAGTTCTTTTTTACATGAAAATGTAGCTACATTTATATTCATATTAGTAAAGTAAATTATGGTTTTCTTAATAATTTTGCACCTAAATGTTTGAAAATGTTCTGGTATGAAAAAATCCCCCACGCCTCCTTGTCTTTTGCAGGGTTTATGTTTGAGCACAGTGCTTAGCAACCCAGCACGAGGATGAGGGGGCGTGGCGGGCAAGGCCCAGACATCACAAAAGTAAAAAATAATGCGGAGATGTCTGCAGTTTCTGTGTTAGTGCGGGGGTTTAGCCAACAATTATTAGTTCGGCTCTCAGAAGAAACTCCGACTGAAACTGTGACTGCTGATCTGCATTGGGTTATACAGCTGTGCTTTCAGCAATAATTTTGTGGAAATACAGAACATTTTGTGCAATTAAATGCCTGGAATTTAATAATCTGTATAGTTCTTTTTTGTTGGTTACTTCCCCAAAAGTTCTGAATGTGGCTCTGTCATCTCCCACTGCAGTGCAGAGGAGCAAATGGTGCAGTGTGCTACAGGAGCGGGTGAAGGAGCAGATGGTGTTTGGCCGACAGCGCTTCGGCCCAGGGAGCCACTGCCAGAAGAGTGGCCCCTTAGAGCTAAAAGGGATCAAGTCAAAGATCTATGCTGCCATTATTACTGAGCAAATCTGGCTATACAAGAGCGAGCAGGTGATTTTTGTGTTCATTACACATGCAGTACACTGGTGAGGCTTTCTGAAATCAGAGTCCCGGAAATGTGGCCAGACACACCAGCATTTCTGTTGTTGTATACACCTTTCCTTCCTCTAAATGTTCTTTGAAGGCCATTGCAAAAGACCTTTCTTTGCCAGAGTCTAGGCTTTTAGTTGTAGGTTAATTTTCTCAGTGATGTAACTGGCAAAGTAAATACTGGAAACCTCAGACAAAATGAATTGTGCTCAAGTGTTTTTCTCACATTCGATTTTTTCAGAGTTTTAAGAATGGGATCGGAATCACTGTAATCGAGGCCAGAGGTGCTACAATCCGAGATGGCAAGGGCAAAAGCTTTGACCTAATAACCCCCTACAAGACTTTTAGGTAAATGCTTATTTATACACAATGTTTGAAGACATCTTCACAATGTGAAGGTAAACAATGCAATAGCTTTTATTGCACATTATTACAGAATGAACTGATGTGTGTGTGTGTGTGTGTGTGTGTGTGTGTGTGTGTGTGTGTGTTTGTGTGTGTGTGTGTGTGTGTGTGTGTGTG
>JBBMFX010000030.1:5821405-5832576 GCA_037832545.1 Rhabdalestes septentrionalis | reverse complement strand
TGTGTGTGTGTGTGTGTGTGTGTGTGTGTGTGTGTGTGTGTGTGTGTGTGTGTGTGTGTGTGTGTGTTTGTGTGTGGTTACATGTGTGTATAAAGAACATATTAAAATGCCTTAGAATATGGGGCATTTAGCAAAATTAGAAACAGAACTTTTGTTTTCTGATCTATTAATATGCCTTTGTAAGTATTTCAGGCAGTAACCACATATAATAACCGTATATATCTAACCGTCTCTCTCTACAGCTTTACAGCAGAGTCGGAGCGAGAGAAGCGTGAGTGGATGGAGGCTACGCAGGAGTCCATTGCAGAGACACTCTCTGATTATGAGGTGGCTGAAAAAATCTGGTCCAACCGCTCCAACAAGGTGTGTGCTGACTGCAAAGCCATCAGTCCTGACTGGGCCTCCATCAACCTGTGTGTTGTCATCTGCAAGAACTGTGCAGGTAAGTGGAAGCTGCTGGGATACCTCTAGAACCCAGTTTTCTTTTTTGACCCGATGGACTGTTTAATCTAGGCTCATATTCTCAAAACTACAGGTGCCACAATTGTTGGATGATGCTTTTGGTTCCCTAAAGAACATTTAAATGAATATGGCCACAAACAATTCCAGCAAAGTTTCCTGTTCTTAAATGGACAGACAACCCACTGACTCCAAAAACATGTATAATGGAAGCCAATGTGCCGTGTGTGCTGTTTCTCCTTTTACAAGTACAAGGAATGTGTCTTAAAAAACATCTACCAAAAGTTATTTTAAGATCAAACTAATAGTTGTTTTTGTAGGTTATCATACCAAATACCATTTATCACCTTTATTTTGACAGGGTCGGAATTTATCTGCATTTGCGGAAGTGGCTTACTGTCTAACCAAACACAACATTTAGGGTTGAAATTTAATGCAGCTTTTGGGTTATTTGCAAATATAAAATTATTCCTTTCATTTGGAGCAATTTTGTTGTTTGCTAAAGTAGTGGCTTGGAAAGATGTTGGCTGTTGAGAGAACTCTGAACCCTGGTGACTCCTGTGTGCCACACTCTAAAGATAAGAACTGGCTTGGAGGCATCATCTTGGGAAGCCTTTCCAGACCAAACAGAGTGAATGGAGCGCGGCGAGTGGTGTGATGGCTCTTTTGTTTTTTCTCCCTGCAGGCCAGCACAGAGGCCTGGGCACAATGGTGTCCAAAGTGCAGAGTCTGAAACTGGACACCAGCGTTTGGAGCAACGAGATTGTTCAGGTGGGGGTTGTTGGGTGGCAGAGATGGGTCATGACACAAGTCTTTTCCTTTGAAGCTCCTTGCATTCTACCTCTGTAGGAATTTTTAAAGACTTGCTCAAATGCTCAGTGGCATTAACATCTAACAAAAGTGAGGTTTTGCTCAGTGTTATACAAGATGACTATATATACACTTCATGTATATTCTTATATGATAGTTAATATTTTGAAAATGTTTCTCGATAGGTTTCAGTAAGCAATGTGTGAGATAATGGAAGAATTGGAGTCATAATCATCTTGGATGAAAAATCCAAAATTAAGCTTACATGAGAAGGAAGAAATGTTCTTTACGATCAGTGTGAGATAATGAGAGATGTTTTGAGATCATATTTTGGACTATTTTGTATAATGGTCATTGTTACATTGGAAGCTAATGTGAAAAAAAAATATTTTGATAAATATCTAGTTAATTTATGATATTTTTACACGTCTGGCACAATAATGGAAACAACCATTTGTGTGTGTGTGTGTGTGGGGTTGTGTGTGTGTGTGTGTGTATGTGTGTGTTTGCATTCATATATCAGCTGTTCATAATGCTGGGCAATGACCGAGCCAACGAGTTCTGGGCTGCTAGACTGCCAGCGGCTGAGGAACTGGACTGTGATGCCTCCCCAGAACAGCGCAGAGAATTCATTACCCGAAAGTACAGAGATGGACGTTACCGCTACCCTCATCCCAGCTTCAACACGCAGGAAGAGTTACTTAAAGTGAGTTACTTTAACAGTATGGAGCTATTTCTATGAATGATTAACCCACCCAGTACTGCTATGCTGTGATGTATATTCAAAGAAATTAAGATAAATATTTGGCATGGTGTTTCTTAAGGGTCCGTTTTTCCTCTTCGTGATCGTGTTGCCTCAGAGTGTGAGTTCCTCTCTGACATATCTTCACCACAAAAGAAAACCTCAGATAACACAGGGGCGATGAGGACATCCTTGCTCAAAATAGCATGATCATTTAAGTACAGTGCCAGTGGTTATGCCTTGACTTATATATTAAGCTTTATTCAGTGCTTTATCAGAGCAGTTACCATAGAGGACCGAAGCTCATTGGATCGTGAAATGAAGCTTTCAGATAAAGGACCATGCTGAATAGAGGAGTTTTTGGAGGGCTGGGCTTTGCATGTCCTGTGGCTGAAAGTGCTTTTAATGATGCTTTTGATCCAGTGTGTGTCCGCATGTCTACTCTTGCAGACTCTGTGCACAGCAGTGACTGAACAGAACCTCCTGAAGACAGTCACTCAGATTTTCGCTGAGGCAGAAGCAGCTCGACTCTCTGACTCTAATGGACATGAAAAGCACCTGTCCATACATTACTCCTACGTGCAACCCTCAGGTGCTCAGAGCTCACTTACATATTCACTTACTTTCTTCCTTATTTACACACACACATGCACACACAGAAACATTCACTTGCCACACAACCACTTCCAGTCACTGACTGCTAAACCACAGTTGTTGACGTCAGAACAGTGCCCTTTCTGAATTGGTTCCAAACAACAAAATACATTTTACGCAACACGTAACTGAAGTTTAGTATGAAGCTGAAACATAAAGCTGGAGGTTAATTTTATTGGATCTGACCAATCTGTCAGTTGGCCTATATTAACATTTCACAAATGTACCAGTATCATGCCCTGAACAATGGCAGTATTTATAGGTTGCTATGTTTTTATTTATGGATCATCCACACATTTTGTATTTTATCTGTTGTATATTAGATTTTAAGAAGTCTGACAGAACTATCTATTATATTTGACAGTTTACAGTTAAGAACTGACAGTCATATTAGTCTTCATCAGTTTAACCACAGCTATAGGTGTTTTATTTAATACCATATAAAATTACATCTTCTAGTCTTAGGAGTTTTTAGAAATTGGTATTGGTATCTGTATGATTTTTATATCAATCTGACATTAGTATTAAGTGGTGTTAATGTCCGTTTACACTGAGTTATGTTTTGTTGCAGATTCCAGTGTATATGATGAGATCATGCAGCCGGTTCTGTATTCAGGCTACCTCTACAAGTCGGGCTCCATGAACAAAGGCACTTTATCCCGCCGAACCAGAGAAGGTAGGCGACAATGTTTCGAACACAGCCCTTGGCATGACTGAGGAGCTGATTGTACTTCAAAAGGCTGTGGAATAAAGGGCCTTTCAAGCCCTACTTCACTTGTTTGTGCAATAACACTCAAATGTTTGGTTACCTGGTTTGCATGAGAATTTTTCTTCTTAATTTCATAACTAATTAAATTAATACAGTCAGACATTGGGGCCTTTTAATAATTCTCTACCGTACAACATGGTGATTGGCTCTGTCACGTTACTGAAGACGGATATCCACAAATTCACTTTAATGAGGCACACACACTATGTACATTTTACTCTCTTTAATGAAATAATTTAATTTAATCCAGCATGATCCAGGTTTTGACTGGCAGGTAGGATATTGTCTTGGCATTTTGACATAATAGTTTGGCCTATGCTTATAGCAAAATGCTTGTTATAAAAACCAAACTGTGCATTGTAAAAGTAAAGTTATGTGGAAGAGGGCATATGGTTTGGGTATGTTGGGGAAAGACATTTTAGACGAAAGACGGACTTTTTCCAGCGTGACCTTGTTTAATACCAGAGTCTGAATAGGCACACATTCCCAAAGAAATCCTTCCCAGAAGGGTGGAAGTTTTGTTGTGTCGAAGGAGGAAGGACTCCATTATAATATTCATGGTTTTGGAATGGCATGTCCAATAAGTTTATTCAGGTGTGAAGGTTAGGTGTCCACATACTTTTGGCCGTATAGCGTAGCTATGAAATAGTTTATCATTTGCACAATTTTAGGTGGTGTATATTCCATGTTAGCTACATTTAATGTCATAGTTACAGTACAAATCTTTCTCCATATAGCTTAGCATAGCATAAATTAGAATTAAATTGTCTGGTTTTAGCAGCTTTTTTTTACTTCTGCTTTTTGACTTTGTATGTGCTATTTTTATTTTTCTCTTCAGATTTTCAGAAGTATTGGTGTTCAGTGGAGAAGTCTCTTCTGTTTTATGAATCTGACAGGTGCCATGAACCCAACATGAAAATTGATGTCAAAGACATTATCTGTTTAGGGGTAAACAGGCCAGACTCATGCAACAACAATAATGGCTTTATTGATAGGTATACCACTTCTTGTCTTATCTTTTCTGTTCAGTTTTAGAAATTGCTGCATATCATTGGATATCCAAAGTAAATGAATTTAAATGTAAACCTTTTTTTATGGTCTCAGATTTCGATACACTTTTGAACTCTACTTAACATCTGAAAAGCTTGCCCAGTTTGGCCTAGAGACTCCGGATGCATTGCACAGTTGGGCAAAAGCTATTGGAAAGGTAAAGCTGAGATGCATCGAAGTCAATGTATAAAAATATGTACATGACCCTGCTAAAAATGATTCCAGTTATCAGAATGTCCTCCAGAATGACTGCATCAGCTAAGTTAGTCTTAAGTATTTGAAGTTTGCACTTCAGATTTGTACTGGAACTATGACATAAATGTAGCTAACATGAGTGGACACTTAGACACCTCCTAAAACTGTGCAAACTATAAACTGTTGCCCAGCTACCAAACTTTTGTATATGAATGTCACACAGTGGCAGACACAAAAGTCCATCTAGTATTAAAACGTATATAAATGTTTTGCTATACATTATAATTGGAGTCAGTAAGCATCCAATTTTTGTTAGCTACATTAGTTCTAATCTGTAATACAAAAACTAGGAAAGGAAGCATAGGAAACAAATGACCACATGTGTTCAGATTTGAGTGCAAACTGCATGAATGAGATTTTTCTTATAAGCTTGAGCATTTTCGTCACACGGTTTGCTGTATTCACACTGCTGTCACTCAGGCCACCACGCCTCTGAGCTGCCACTGCTTGCTGGCACGGGAGTTTGAACGGGTGGGCATGCTGCGCTATAAGGCCATGCTGGACCCACAGCAGTGGAAGGAGGGCTTCTTCGTCCTGCAGAAATCCAACCTTTTCATCTGTCCTGGAAATGACGGAGCTGCTGAGGACATTATCAATCTGAAACGCCTGCAGGAGCTGAGTGAGTCACTGAACCCCACTGCAGTTTAGCTGGAAGAGTGTATGATTTTTGCTGTTATGCTACATTTTTAAATACCTATATACTCAAAAGTTACATTTTAGATACACATTTCTGTTCATTGTTCATTGTATATTGTTCATTGTACATGGGCTGACCTGCATCTGTTTTCTTTGTAGGCATAGCATCTGAGACAGACAACCATGAAAAGAAAGACATTTTGGTTCTGGTTGAGAAAGGAAGGTGAGGTTTTGTCACTCTGTACACAACATTTCAATGAAATTGTTAGCTTGTACATCAATTATTTGATCAATCAATGAATTGATTATTCATCACTACTGGTTGATGAAACCCTACATGCGTTTGTTTTCGTGTTTAGGACTCTGCACCTGCAGGGTATGGGACGGATGGACTTCTCCCTCTGGTATACAGACATCCAGAAAGCAGCAGGAGGGAAGGGCAACACACTGAAGGACCAGCAGCTCAGCAGAAATGACATCCCCATCATTGTGGACAGCTGCATTGCCTTCATCACCCAGTATGGTGAGTGCAAATAAAGAACACATCAGGCACTTAACACTTCTTGCCTGATCAGAGAGAGAGGCTGTTCATGCTTTTGAGGATTATGTGAATGCGGCTTCCAATCATGCTCATAGATTATGTATGAATTTCTTTTCGGCTTTGGTTTGGTTTCAGTAGAAGGCGAGTTAGGCTACAGTAATTTATTTATATTTGATTCAAATTAATGTATTATCAATGTTAACATTTTACATTCATCACTTATCATCTCCTAATGATCAGTCGTATTGACAGTTGTTCCACTGTATGTGGATACCATAGTGTTTTAGATTTAGTACACACTCATTTTATGTACAGGCTATATTTAGGGGTCATTTGTAATGACAGTTGGGTGGAAAATTGCGTTTATATATTTAGGGTAGTGACTTTTTTAGCTATGTGACATACTGAGAGCTATAAAAGCTACAAAACATGTCATTCAGAAACCACATAAGTAGGCCTATTTTTTGTTTGATTTTTTTTGCTCTAAATACAGTCAGTCAAGTTTAAAACTTGCTTCTTTAGTTTTGCACTACACTTACAAAATTCATATAGAAGTAACGGAACAGCCACCATACTATTTTCTGAAATTTTATAAACTCTAAAAATATGGTCCAAATTTAAAAACAGAGGTGCCAGCCAGCTTGAAATCTGTAAAACCTTTTGTTTGATTTTATAAATAAAAATTTGAGACATAGATCACATTTGCTGATGTTTGAGTTGACTGAACAACTCCACACATTTGGAGGCAGGTGTCCTATCTGTGTAGCTAAAACTACAACTGTTTCGTGTCCTCAGGTCTGGGCCATGAGGGGATCTACAGAAAAAATGGAGCCAAATCCAGAATCAAGCTTCTGATGGATGAGTTCCGGAAGGATGCTCGCAATGTAAAACTGCGCATTGGGGACAACTTTATTGAGGACGTGACTGACGTTCTGAAGAGATTCTTCCGTGAGATCGATGACCCAATATTCATGGCCGACCTGCACCCCTACTGGAAGGAGGCTGCAAGTCAGTGCAGTTTATCTCACTTAGATGTCGATTATGTGGATTTCCCTCATGCCTGAAATAAAGAATATTACAGTTTAGAGGTTAATCATTAAGTTTGCTTCTTTTCTCTTTTCAGAGGTATCTAATAAGAAGCAGAGGTTGGATAGATATAAGGAACTAATTCGTGGTTTGCCGCGGGTCAACCGGACCACTTTAGCAGCTCTCATCAGTCACCTCTACAGGTCTATAGGCTTAAATATGCAGTTTTGATTTGGACATAAGCTGAGTTAATTCTATAGGTCAGTAATTTGTTAACCACTCTTTTTCTGTCTGTCTCTCAGGGTACAGAAGTGTGCTGACCTTAATCAGATGTGCACTAAGAACCTGTCCCTGCTGTTTGCTCCCAGCCTCTTTCAGACAGATGGGAAAGGGGAACATGAAGTGAAAATCGTAGAGGATCTCATTGACAACTACCTCTGTGTCTTTGATGTGAGTAGAACATCTGCATTACTTTTTTGTACCATTTCTAATAGTTTTTTTTTTTGTGAGGTCAAAATAAATGAGCATGTGTATGAACTTAAATGTAGCCTCACAAATCATGTCATGCTGTGTGTGCATTAGTAAGAGGATTTGAAAAAATGCTGCTTTGTATTTTAGAATATTTAATTCCATTTTCATTAAAAACAAGTAAAAGTTTATAGTTAAAGTAATGTTGGACCATTTATATGAGTAATTCAGCTGCGTGATAACTGTATTTTCAAATTATGTTAAAAATGGGAAAATGAAAAAAGTGATAGTGTAACAGTAGCAGTTCTCTTTGAAGGTTGATGAGGAACACCAAACCCAGATTGACCTGGAGGTCAGTCTCATCACAACCTGGAAGGACACACAGGTAGGGTAACATTACATACCGTCTTGTACTAGAAACTCCTGAAATTGAGTAAACAGACACAGTGGGACTGACTTCATAATGCTGTTTTTGCTTTCTGCTTCTAGCTCTCCCAGGCAGGAGACCTAATTATTGAGGTCTATCTGGAGGAAAAAACACCAGACTGCTGCATCACTCTTAAAGTGAGTGCAAATTTACCCAATGTGCAGTTTTTCACTACTTTACAGTAAATAATTATACATTTTAAAATCTTTTTTGTAAATTTGCCATTTATGGATGAAAGGTGCAGTTTTAGGTTTTGGCCACATGGTGGCATACACTCACCTTTTTAGCAATCAACTTGCTGCTTATCTGACAGCACATTGATTTTTTTTCCTGCCTCAATGCAGGTCTCTCCCACAATGTGTGCTGAGGAACTGACTAACCAAATCCTGTATCTGAGGAACGTCCCTGCTGTCGAGAATGTGTGGATGACATTTGAAGTCATCGAGGACGGAGAACTTGGTAAATATATCCTTACTTACTTTCTCAAACAAATGGGTGCTTGTACAACAAACACCACATTTGAGAAAGAGACGATTGTATATTATAATTTTAAAATGTCACTTTTAAATGTATACTACTGTATCTTCTGTGAATAAAACTACAATCTGTTTACATCACAGAGCGGCCCCTTCACCCAAAAGAGAAGGTTTTGGAACAAGCCCTCCAGTGGTGTAAGATGGCTGATCCTAGTTCTGCACATCTGTTGGTAAAGAAGGTTCCCAGAGGAGAAGCAATTGACATCTTTACAGGTGATTTTAGGAGATGAAATATGACTAACATTCTCCACACTTACAATTAACATAAAGAAATTAATAACCTTTGGCTATGAAGTGAGCATCCATCCTAGGCTAAATCATAGGGTTTTGCACTAAAAGTCATTTAATGAGCTAAGCTGTATTTTCTGAATATTTGACTCTTTGACTCTCAGCTTACAAGAGTGAGATTGTGAAGTTTGGAGTTTTGAAATGCCGAGAAGAACCACCCAAACTCCTGCAAGGGACCAAATTCCAGGAGCGCGCCTTCCAAATCCGAGATCACAAATTAATCCTAATGAAGGATAAGAAAGTGTGTCTGCCGCTCAGCTGCATTTTTGCATATTGCAATATATTAGAATTTTTTGGAGTAAGCTGAGGCCTGTAAAACTAAAATTGTAATGTTTCTGTCTGGGTTTTTGCTTCAATTATTGTAGAGCATCAAACCAGAAAAAGAATGGTTACTGAAAACCATGAAGATTTACATTGGTATAAGAAAGAAGTTAAAAGCACCCACAAAGTAAGTGATACATTTCCTTCCATGTCAGAAAGTTTTTTATATTATTTTGAATTAACCATGTGCATTGTTGCAGATGGGGTATCACTGTGATGATAGACAAACATCAGATGTAAGTGTTTTCCTTATACAGACTTTACCTGTAATGTATCCGTTATAAATGAATCATCAGACCAGTTCAGTTAAAATTTTAATAATAGGTAGTGATCACTTTCCTCATCTTGGCAGGTACCTCAGCTGCTACAGTGAGACAGAGCTATGGGATTGGATAGCCAGTCTATTAAAAGCACAGGCATGTGAAATCACCTTTTGTTTGGATATCATTTTCAATATCAAATGCCTGTTGGTAATCTGAGGCTCTGTTTACTGCGCTCTGATTGTTCACTTGGTTTCTCAGAACGATGACTTGCGGCTGCCTGTCCTGAGACGCCACTCCTCCTCTGATATCTCCAAGCAGAAGTTTGGCACCATGCCCTTAGTGCCCATTAGAGGGGAAGAGAGCAACACCAACTCCACCATGCTTTCTGCTAACCAGACCCTGGTAATGCAAACGGATGTATTTGCTGCTCTGGTGCCCTCTTGTGGCACTTCTTATGTAGCACATGTCTATTTTTGTCTTTGAGCCGATGCTCATTCATTCTTTTGCTATTGTGTTTGCAGCGGAAACTTCATGATAGAAGGACACTATCAATGTACTTTGTAAGTATGCTTATGACTCTTGAATACTAGCACACTCTTGGATATAAACATTTTTTGGAGTGATGCCACAGAGGAACCATTTTTGTTTGACATTTGCAGCACTGGCATGTATTCAAAACTGATTTCAAAACGCATTTCATAGACCCATATGTTCATGCTAGGAATGAATCTTTATGTGTGAACAAATAGATAGATACTTTGGATCATGAAGGATATTAAGGCAGAGATGTTAGTATTAGCCATAACATGTTTAAAGTTGTACATGTTCAGGGATTTGTTTTTGAGTCGCCATTGATTCATGTAGCAGGACAGAGACAGCTTCTTTTCAGTGGAGGAATTCCATCTGATTTCCTCGTCCCTCCCGTCCCTTTTGGGAGCTGAGGTTTCCTGATATGACACCACCAGGATGTTGAGCTGAATGTCTGAAGTGAAGACAACAGGATGTGTTGGGTGGAAGAATTGTTCCACTGCATTGTTCTGTGGCCATAGCCTTGAGGGCAGGCTGGGGCCTCTGCTCAGCACTTGTGTTTCGGCGGGGAAAATGCTATATAGCCTCTGGTGTCTCCCAAGCCTACCGCATTTGCAAGCAAATTGTTTGTTGCTTTTTTCTTTTGTCCCCAGTGTATTCGGTAATTATCTCGAGGTTGTCACTCTGATTGTCACTGTGATATTGAAACAATAGATCATACTCGTTAGAAAGCCACTCAAATGGCATCGAAGTAAATGTCAAATAAAATCACTTAAATGTATCTCTTAGATATCTAGTTGATATTGAAATCTATCAGATACAATAATTATAATTTGTCAATTTTAGCAGGAGTGAATGTATGTTATTTACTGAATGATAAATCCTAAAATGAATAGGTAAATAACAATTTTACAGCTTAATTTTCTAATAGTTTCTTTTGTTGACAGCAGGTGTCTTTTGTAATCTACCATCCTTTTCGTGTACCTCATGATTTTAAAAGCGTTTTAATTTAAATATGTTACATTAACATTAGATTACATTTAGATTAATTTTAAAGTACCTCTATCTGTCTGTCTGTCTATCTTAAACATACATGTGTACTCACTAGGGGTGTGACGAGACGGTTTTCCCACGAGACGAGACATGAGACTGAGTTCACGAGAACGAGACGAGACGAGATTTTTAGACATTTTTAAAAAATGAATACTATGTTTGAAAACCTCAATTGATTAGGCTTTGTGCTGAGATGCTGGCAAGCCAGGTTTGTGGAACAAGATAAAATTCAGCCTAGCCTTGTAATGTGTGTGTGCGTGTAATCTACTCTTTTCAGTTTAGTAGTCGAGCAATGAGGGAAAAAAAACATTTCATGAGAACTGGGGTTTGAAAGTATTCTAAGTA
>JBBMFX010000030.1:5789460-5814378 GCA_037832545.1 Rhabdalestes septentrionalis | reverse complement strand
GCAATACTTTTCTGTGAGAAATACATGATTTTCTAGAAATATTTCAGGGGTACCAACAATTTTGTCCACGTGTGTATTTTTTGGTGCGAGTTAATAGCCGGGCCGCAGCATTTTGGATGGACTGTAATCTTGCTAGCGATTTTTTGTCTAGACCGGTGAATAATGCATTACAGTAGTCAATCCTGGAGGAGACGAACGCATGGATTATTTTTTCAAGGTCTGCTGTTGAAACTAGTGAACACAATTTGGAGATGTTTCTAAGGTGAAAAAAGCATGACCGGGTGATGGCTTTTATATGTGAGTCAAAGCCCAGACTGCAATCAAGTGTGACACCGAGGTTACGAACTTTAGATTTTGCCTCAGCGCAGAGGGAGGTAAGAGAATCACTTATCCTTGTGTATGAGTCAGAGCGGGCAATGATCATCGTTTCGGTTTTATCAGAGTTTACGTAAAGGTGATTAATGGAAAGTCTTTAATACACATAATACACCTAACTAGTGTGGATAATTTGTCCAGCTGATCTGGTTTGAATGATACATATAGCTGTATGTTGTCTGCATAAACATGATATGAGATGATTTTAAATGACCTAATGGTATCAGCTAGGGGGAGAATGTAGAAAGAGAAGAGTAAAGGTCCCATGATCGAACCTTGAGGAACACCGCATGGGAAAGATGCAGAAGCGGAAGAAAATTCATTTGATTTGACCAGGAATTTCCTATCTAAAAGATAGGAAGAAAACCAGTCCAATGCCCGCCCAGTAACACCCTCCAAGTACCTGAGCCTATCCAATAAAATCCTGTGATCCACTGTATCGAACGCTGCGCTAAGGTCAAGCAACACTAGAACAGAACGATTTCCTGCATCTGATGCCATCAGGAGATCGTTGTATACTTTTACCAGAGCAGTCTCTGTGGAATGCTGCTTACGAAAGCCTGACTGGAAAGGGTAAAAAATCTGGAGATCTTCCAATAATGCCTTAAACTGCGTCTCCACAATTTTTTCCACCAACTTGCTAATAAATGAAAGTTTTGATACCGAGCGATAGTTACTTATTGTATTAGCATCTAGGTTTGTTTTTTTTAATACTGGGATTACTTCTGCTATTTTAAAGCAGGAAGGTACTTTCCCATGTTGTAGCGAGCTATTGACAATAGCTAGTAGTGCTGGACCCACGCAGTTCAAGGACCGATACAATACGGAAAAAGACAAAATTTAATAAGAGGACGAGGAGGGTTTCATTTAGCCAAAAATTCGATTTAGATCACTTAATGTAATGGGGGTGAATGCAGAAAACAAAACTGGGGACTGAGACTCGAGGACAGGTGTGGTTGGACAAACAGAGATACTTGATCTTTGATCTTAGTTGCTATGTTCTCCTAGTTGGTTTGCAAGGTGCTGCTAGGCCATCGCTTAGATATCCCAAGTGGTTGGTTGTTTTTAGACAATTGCTATGTTATCTCAGGTGATTTCAAGGGTGTTGCAGGCCATTGCTATCATGTCTGTGGGGGCTAAAAAAATTTATGTGTATATTTATGCTAGTACATATATGAATTTGTATGTAGTGTGTATGAGGCTTTGTGTGAGAGATGTGAATTGTGGCATTAATTGTGAACATCTTGATTTGAATTTTCTGAATGCTACAGCAAAAATCACAAGTACACCTCTTGTGTATAGGTAACAGTTTTGTGGATTTTGGACAAAGCTGTAAAAAGAGTTCGTAAATGTTCAGCATTAAACTGATGATAAAAAGAATAATAAAATATATCAAAGGCCTGCGAGATATGAGGATTTACATTATAGGTGATTGTGGGCTCACTATCTGGAAAGCAACATGTTGCTCTGTTGAGTTTTGTGTTAATTACCTATTGATGATCTTGACATAATTTTGACACATTTGTTAAATAATAATAAACAATTAAAAATTAAAACATTTATTTATAGGTGCTTTATGAGAATTGTCTTATTGTAACATAACACATTTGGATTAAGCGGAATATTTTGTTCATTTATTTTTTTTGGTGAACCTTCAGCGCTTTTGAAGAACTGTGTTTGCGTACCTATAGAACCTTTCAATGGAAATCTAATATCATTTTTTCAATAAGAGGCTAAGTGCAAATAAGCTTTTAAAGTTTGAGGAACCTCCACATGAGCTAAATGTATACTAGTTGTAGAATTTGTCTTAGAAGAATACATCGACATCAGGAACCAATCAGAAATGTTACTTCTAAAGGGTGTAAAGGCCCCATATGTCTACAACAGAGGTTAAAGAAGACAGAAGAGTCAAAAGCATTCGTATTTTGAGTCTCACCTTTTCCAAGAGTTTCTAGTTCTGTCTTTGATTCCCCTCAGAATTACTAAACAAAGACCCATGTTGAGATGATGGACAGTTGTCAAGTGATGACACACAAGGCTGGGTATTCTCATACCAGGCACCCTCTTGTGAGCAAACACTTGTTAAGTCTGTCTGTGTATGAGTAGCCCTGCTCTGAAAGGCTTCATTGAGTCCATGGATGAGTAAGCTCGGCACTCTCTGAACCGCCAGCACACCCTTCAAAAGGATCCGCTGGTGTCTCTTTGAAAGCAGGCTCCTTCAGTGGAAATTCGAAAAAGATTCTACAGCCATTCGACTGTATTTCGGCAGCAAGCCTCACACTTGGTGGCGCCTTATCCAATGGGGAAGAAGAAGGAGCAGCAAAAAAAGGGTGAAGAAACCACAGGATTAGCACCAAACAGGATCTCGTTTCAGTCTCAAAGAGGCAGTGCTTCTGTCCAAGCCCCATGACAATTGGAAGTAATTGGGACTTTTGTCTGAGTAGCATATCTTCAAAGACAAGGGAGCTCCTCAGATAACCTCCATTATAGCTGTCCATTGGCTTGGCAATTAGGAGCCGAAGTGGATGGCCACAAACCAAACCTTATGGCAAATGATAATATGGTAACTAAAAGGCACACTCCATGTTAAGCTTTTCAAATTAGGAGGCAAATGAATGCTGTAGTATATTCAATTTAAGACAAGGCACTATTATATCCCTAATAAAATATGAACTATGTGGGAAATGTCTTTCAAATAAGCTAGCAATGGCTGTTGTAAATTTTTACTGCCATTTTTTCATTTGTTCATTTAATTGTTAATTTTTTCGCCATTTGAAAGCATCAACTTTCCATTATCTTATGTGAACAATTTATTGAAAGAAATGGTCTTAAATTGCTTGGAATATATTCGTCTATTAACCCCATTTAACCCCAATTCCATATTTTCTTTTCTTGTATTAAACTGATGAGTTTAAACTGTCAGAAAATACTTTACTTCACTCCTTAAAATAAACCTAGTATTGACATCCTGATATGAAATGACTGAAAGGCCTATACTCATGAGTGAGCTTGGGATGGCCCTGGTGGAATTTTAGCTAATTGTACATGCACATTTTTAGCTATTCCATCCTAAACACACATTAATGAGAGTATGATTTGTTTCTAGTTAGTTGCCCAAATAGTTGCCCACTTAGACAACAATCGCATCCTGTTAGTTGCCCCAATTATTTAAAACAACTTAGCCTTGTTTAGATGAGACTGAGTTATGTAAATCTGCATTGGACCTGCATTGTTGCACACACATCCCAAGAGACTGGGGCCTGTAAATACCATGGAAGCATTCTTCTCCTGTCCCAAATAGCCCCCCCAGCACCCGCTCCATAAATAAAAGCTATGTTAAAGGGGTCTAATCCCGGCGATGACCTCGCTTTGTCACGTCACCTCACCGGAGCTAAGGGGGGACGGCCAGGACAGAGGACAAAACAAAACCCCCCCAAAAAAGAAAGAAAAAAAACGTGGGGAGAAACACTCCACATTAAATCCACAACAGTGAGCGTCTAAGCTGTCACCTTCGTAAATGACCTCGGGGTCCGAACAGGGAAGATGGGAGAAAAGGACACACTTTATAACTCAGACTTTGGGCCTGGCGCAGGGGCTCTGAAGGCCCCTCCTTATATTTTGGCTGCACGGTGTGTGTTGTTGCTGGCTTCTTCGTACATTAATCTTCAACCCCCCAGCCACCGCACCCCCATCTCCTCTTGGCTGGCTCGCTCTATTGTAGCCAGCCTCATTGTAATGTGAGCCTGACTCCATCTCTATGCACCGGCAGGCATGACTGTCTTTTCCTCTGTCCTGCACTTCTCTCCCCTTAACCCCCCACACGCACCCCCCTTACCCATTCCCCTGCCTTAATTGCCTCAGACCACCAGTATGTTGAGGCTGCAGATGTCTCGCTCCTTAATTTGCGTAGAGAGCACAATCAGCCCCATCTGCTGCAGTTTTTACTTTCCACCACCACCCCCTCCACCAAAAAAAAAAAAAAATTACCTCAGCACTCCCTTAAATCTCTGTGGTAAGCCCCCCGCCCCAACACCAAAAAAGCCACAACTCCTACTCCTCCTAAAGAAAACCTTGTCAGTGGGGCTGGGATTGAAAGCCTATCAAAAAGCTATAGAAGAGTGCTTTGGTTTGGAAGGGCACAATCGAGGATTGGTGCGAAATGAAGGCCCCCTACCAGTTTACTCTTTTTGTCGCTACTCCCTGTCAGGACTCTGAAAGAGGCTCAGGCTGCAGAATCGAGGGACAGATGGGAGGACTTTAGGGAGGAATAATCAGGACGCAGCACGACCGATAAAGGTAGCGCGTAGTGCCGTTGTTTATACAAAACAAAATAAAATACACAAACATGAATCTCCTCAATGGCCTGGGTGACACTTGGCCAAAGGCGTTCTCCCCTCCTGCCGGGCCTGTCTGTTCACACTTTGTAAAAGAACATATTAAACTTTCCAGCCACATTACATGCAGCTGAGGCTGCTCAAGAGGAAACATCCTTCGTTTTTTCATTGTCATATTTTGCTTCATATGTAAAACATTTGTGAAGTGAATTAAAACATAAAAATGATGTCAGTAAAGATAAAAACGAATAATCTGTTTCACACTAGGCTTAAATAAGACATATTTCATGACATAGTCTCAAAAAAATGACTGATGCAGCAATTACTCTTAAAGTGACAGATGAACAGGGTGGGCATTTTGAGTGATGTCTCAAGCTTTTAAATACCTTTGGATTGCTTTGGGTTGGTGACTGGGGACTGTGGGATGATTGATGGTGCATTGGAAGAGGAGGAACTCCTTCTTTTGGCTCATTTTCATAATTTTGAGGGGCAACTTTTGTTCTTCTGCTCTTGGTTCTTTCTTTTTTTAAGTCTTTGTCTCCTGGCCAGAAGAAGGCAATGAGATGAGTACGGCCGCTGACACCCGCTCACTGCCTGTATTGTGGAGGAGTGAATGAGCATTCTTGCCAGTTCATGTGTGTTGTTATCCACAAGTCTCTTTCTTGGTTCTGTTTTCTCACTGCTTTTTAAAGCAAAATATTTTGATAAATGCTTGGAGTCATCACTCATCACTCATCACTCATCAAATAATAATAATGCAAATGTCACATGCAACCACATAACACCAGGTTTATACATGCTGTGGAGTTTGTATATTGTAATGAAGTCTCACATACCTTTGCAAAAGCACATGCTACAAAAACAGTCCTCAGGCTTTAAATTTGCCTCCCTGTCTGCCTTGAACGAAACAGTCCATTGAGTGTGAACTGTGTGTGCTAAAGGCAGTGAAAGGGTATTGTGGTGGGCTGTTTCGCGTGTTATCTGTGGCAGCCTCTCATGTCACTCAGCGGCCCTGAAGAGCACAGAGGCTCAGAGAGTCAGGGGCCCAGAGTGCGGCGGCCCGCCTCGTTACCCAGCCCCCCTGCAGCACCCACAGGAACTGGAGGGCAGCCCACTGCGGCCCATCGTCATGCTCCCTTCTAATTCAATGACAGTTTGTTCTCAATTAGATTGCTTTGTAAAAAGGTGAATGCCTTTTTTGCAAAATTCTTCGCTGCCATCTGGGGAGGGCTTTCATGGGTATAAAAGATGGCATCCGCACCATAATACCGATGTTTCGCCTCTTTTCCCCTTGCCGTTCTCCTTTTGGCTAAATGTAGGATGTACTGAGATTTTCTTTGTGCATCAGGTTTGGAGAGCTCAGTCACTTGGCTAGAGGAATAATTTGCTAAATTTCCCCTGCATCCGAAATGTAATTGACCAACCAAGTAACATGTTACTTGAACCACCAACTGTCACTGGCCTATGTGGCTTCAGAAATGGGATGACAATGAATATGGTTTATAAAGCTAAAAGCAAAATGAATATTAGGCCACAGGATGATTGCCACTCCTTTAAACAGATGAAAACTTTCATCTACTTTTATAGAAAATGCACTGTGATGCATTATGCAGAGTAATTTTCTAAATAAGCAAGTCAACTGAGATTAACAGAAATAGCAGCAGTTTGAGTCATGAATGCACTGTGTTCAGCACGACCTTCCAATGCTTGTTAGCTGTGTTAGTTTTGCAAGCAACAAACATGATTTCAATTTGACTTTGGAAATATTTATATGCATCTAGTTATAACAATTACAATAATCTTTGGAATGGTTTGGAAACACATATGTAAAAATTGCGACATATGCATTTTCAAATGGTTGGCTATTATCAAGATGATTGTAAACAAATACATTCAGGTCATTTTAAAGCATGTTTTAAACTGTCTAACGCCTTCATTGTGCCATGCTGTTAAGTGTGATACGTCTGTTGTGGTTGCTACACTGACATTCATTAAATAGTTTAGTACTGGCACACCAGACTGCACATAACTCACTACAGCAATGGTACCAGTATAACTGCTTCAGGTTTCATTCCTTTAGAAACATCATTACGAGTCATCCTCATCATCAGATTCATCACTATTATTATTATTTAAGGTTTCATTAGGCAATGTGTGCAACTTATGTATACTTATTTTAAATAGAATTTATCTGTTATGTTTTTGGTCAAATGGTTGACACTCTAGTGTTATTATTTAATAATAATATTATTTGGGGAAGTATCCCTTGACATAAATACATTTTCTTTGATGAATTGCCAGCAACTGTATTACTTCACGTGTTGTGTAACCATCTTATCTATGTGCATAATTTGTATGATTAGGCATTCCTCTTCCTTTATGTATCATATGCCATAATATAAAAAATATATATATTTTTTGCAAAGTAAAAATAACAGAAAAATATCCACAACAGTAATAATGTCATGCAATAACAAAGCCTACTAAAACGTTTGCCATAACATGCACTAAAGGTACATTCTAAACATGAGATCTAACTTGATAAGATAACCCTTTATGGGTCCCACCAGTGGGAAATTTGCATTGTTACAGCAGTACAAAAGAAGAAATTGAGACCAGCAAAAGCAACAGAATCTATAACACATTAGTATAATACAAAAAGTGCACTGTGCAAATATAAATATAAATACAGAACATATACAAACCAACATAAATAAATGTATTCATGTACACTTGTATGCATGTACAGTGCTCAACACCCCCTTTGAAAAGTGATATTTTAATCAATAACTCAATGAACACAATAATAATTTCCAAAATATTCACAAGGCTGAGTTTTATGTAACACTTGTTTAGCTCCATAACATGAAATGAATAAGGTTAATAATATCACAAAATCTTCAGTTAAACATAGATTAGTTGAAGCAAAAATGAATACACCCAGCAACAAAAACTACTACATCTAGTACTTTGTATGACCACCATGATTTTTAAGGACAGCACCAAGTATTCTAGACATGGAATGAACAAGTTGGTGACATATTGCAACATCCATCTTTTGCCATACTTCAAGAACAACCTCTTATAGAGCCTGGATGCTGGATGGAGAGTGATGCTCAACATGTCTCTTAATAATTCCCTACACTGTGGGTTCAGATCAGGAGACATACTTGGCCATTCACTCACCTTCAGCCTGTTCTTCTTCAGAAATGCAACAGTAGCTTTAGATGTGTGTTTTGGATCATTGTGGTGTTGGAAAAGTGCATGATGACCAAGGGCACGGAGTGATGGCAGAAACATCTCTTGCAGTATGGAACAGTACATCTGTGAGTTCATGATACCATCAATTAAATGCAATTCCCCGACACCAGCAGCACTCATGCAGCCCCATATAAGGACACTGCCACCACCATGTTTCACTGTAGGCACCATGCATTTTTCTTTGAAATCTTTGCGACGCCATACAATTTTGAGTTCCAAAAACATCAGTTCCAAAAACACTGATCTTTGTCTTATCACTCGAGTCCCAGTAGTCTTCACCTTTTTCAGCATGGACCCTAGCTCATTCTAGGCATGCTTTTTTGTGCGTGGGCTTTAGGTGAGCTTCATTCGTGGATGATACCCATGCATGCCATTCCTCTGCAGTGTGCCGTATCGTGTCATGGGAAACAGTCACACCAGTTTAGCTTTCTACTGCTTTAGCTAACTGCAGTGAATTTGCATGCCTTACTTCAACCCTTCTCATCAGAAGACGCTGTCGAGATGTTAACTTCCGTGGACGGCCTTGACGTCTCTGTGAGATGGTTGTACTTCCATTTTTTATTAAGTTTTTGGATCACTTTTACTACAGTATTCTGACTGATATTTAAAGCTTTGCTGATCTCCTTGTAGCCCTTGCCTTTTTGTGCAAAGAAATTATTTCCTTTCTCAAGTTTTGTGACATTTCTCTGCCACGCGGAGCCATTGCTGACAGCATGAACTAGGATGGGCTTTCCTTTGTTAAGTAATACCCTTTTATAGTCACCTGTCTGCTGAACACCTCTTAAATGAACAATTAGACTCTCCTGTGGTTGAATTCTTGTTCATTAGAATTGTGTAGTCTTAAGTTTGGCTTTTCTCCAAAGATTTTAATTGGGGTGTACTCATTTTTGCAACAGGGGTTTGAATTAATTTGTTAGGAAAATCACTTTTTTTGTGTGCAAATTAACAAATCTTGTTTGCAATCAATGGCCCACATTTGTGGGAGTATTTTGTAGTATAGTATCCCATAGACTATGTTGATTCTGAAAGGAAACCAAAGGTTTTCTGACAAATCTGGTGGGGTGTACTCATTTATGCTGAGCACTGTATGTACATAGTGGATATAAACATGTGTGTATGTATTTATGAACTCAGTCTTATAAATAAAGGTGCTCAAAATGCTTGTTTGCATGATGCCACTGAGAAAACGTTTCTGGTTTGCAGAACATTACAGTATGTGAAGACTCACACATCTAATTGACAGAAATGTTTACTTAGGGAACTAAACTAGTACTTCTATAGTATCACATAAAAAACATTTTTGGTAAGGTCTTTTTTCCTTTCCCCTATATAGTTACCCTTCTGGAGATAAGAGGTTTTGTAATGGGACAAAAAAATGATCTAAACAAAGTGTTCCCATTCTGATCTCATAATCATGAGAAAATCGAGAGGAGCTGTTTATCAGTAGGGAATCGTTATCGTGTGATTAGACCGCTAATTGTGCCAAGCCCTCTGCTGGAGTCCCTCTGAGTTTGCAGCAGTCTGGCAAGTGACTCGGAGGGACACACACACCCTGCATAGGTGAGACATTGGTACAATTGTTGTGGGGGTCTGGGAGCCTCCCCTGGTCTCAGGATGTGAACCCCCCACGGAGCCCGCTTTGCTGTGAAGCACCGCCTTTTGTTTGCCATTTGTTTACCTTGCTTGCCCAAGCCATAGTGGTGAGCACAATGAGGTCTAGATCAACAGCTCCTTGAATAGGCCGCGGCTTCTTTATCCCCGGCCTCTGAACACTGGTTACCTCGGAGAGGCAGTGATTAAGAGCCCGACAGGCTATCTTCAGTTCAAAAGCACAAAGGCACTCCACTTATCCAATAAAAAGAGCCCACCACTCTGCACCCGATGCTGCTTGCCCCCAGAAAGAGCGGCGTGTGAGTAATACTGGTTGGAGTTTTGGAGGTTTCAGTTACTTCACCTTCTTAGAGGCTTGACCTTACTCCATTCCATGATCGTAAATTTGCATTTTAGGATGTAGATTTGCGATCAGTTACTGTAGATAGCAGGAAACGTATCATCCAAGGGGGCCTTTTATGAAGCATACTTAATGTGAAAACAACGTTTACTGTGAACAATTTATTGAAATGTCAAATCAATAATTTTGGAATGACATGTGACATTGTAATTTATCTGTTTGTAAATTTGGTAATAATTTTAATTGAGTGCTAAACACGCAATTAAGGATGTAATAATTTTGAACACAATTTAATTTAGTATACTACATACTGTGTACACAAGATATACATCAGTGCAACTTAAGTTATACTGCATCTGTAATACAAATAACTGAAAATCTTATATCTAGGGTAATTTTGTTGACCGAGCGATGGAGAGTGGGGGCGTGGTGAGATCATTTTTTTGTAATTTTTTTGTAAATCAGCCAGATTCTTCCCAGCTAGGTGTGAGGAGATCAAGATTTTTTTTGCTAAATGGGGGAGGGGGATCTACAATTTTTTGTCAAATGATGAGGAGGTTTGTCCAATTGTTACCTCATGCTGGTTCCACTTTAGACAAATGCCTGGTTTTCATGTACCTAGATATACACTTGCCCTACTATTAGCTGATTTGATACTTTATTCTACTGCTTCAATATGCTAATACTTTTATTTCTGTGTGTTTTAAGCACATCAAACTACACCTCAGAATGTATTACTCACCAATACATTTTGAACACTATATAATATGCTTCATTTGTAATGACAATCAAGAATGATTTTGTTCCAGTGTGCTTTAGTGTGATCCAAATTACAGTATAATGTGAATAGCTTCACTTGGTGTGTATTTAAACGAACAGAAACATGCAGTTTAGGTGTGTGTATTTCCATAAAACACATTATATACAATTATTTTTTATATGTATTTCCGTTCATTATAATATGTATTGAGTAACATTCTTTTTCACAAGTGTGTTTCTGGAGAAGAACTTTATATTAAACTTCAAATAGGGTCTTACCCCTCTGATGGTTCTCTAAAGGACTGTCTATTAGAAAGAATTAAAAACCCTTCATTTTCACTTTTTATTTTTTAAATAACACTTGGCTGCCTTTGAGCATTTTAGCATTTAGTCTACATGGCTGCGCAGGTATATTGAGAAATGTGTGTTTTTAAAACTATCATTGTCCCCAAGCTTGGTGATACGAAGGGGACTGTTTGCTGAGCTCGCTGGTCGATTCCAAGGGTTGGTGTGGCTGCATGGGGTGGAGGCGCAGTTTGGGAATCGGCCGCCTAAACCAGCTGCATGGCAAAAACACCGCCCATTCCCTGCTCCCCAACAAAAGATGAAAGCATGTCCTGCTGGGTGGCATAGACACCAGGTGACTAGAGCAACCTGACGGGTAAAACCCATGGCTCCCTAGTGCAGGAAAAAAAAGCAAGATCCAGTTGTATAGCAGCCATTGATGCATTCTAGAAAAAAAAGAGGGGGGTGCTGGCTCCCCAGCTTTTTAAAACACCAACACATAATCCTTTCCTTCGCCAAACAGACAATGGAGTGGCTAGAAGGTGGCACCTTTGCGGTTCTTTCCTAACAAGGCTGAGCATTCTGGACCAATGCACACAGATCGAGTTTCAGAAGAAATCAGCTTTTTAATAGCTACCTTGTCTGCTAGTGTTGTCTGTCTGTCCCCTGTCATGTCTTTCATCAATTTAACATGATTTTGGGTTTTTGTGAATGCATAGTTTTCTCTGTCAGTACCAACAATAAATGCATTCATTTAGTCACCACAAGAGTCGGGTCTCATAATAATTAATGTTGTAAAAACTTAAGTCATGTGATAATGTTTACAAGCAACCTCTGGTTAGCTATCATCAGAACACATCACTGCATCTGGCATAACAATTATAAATAAACACTGTAATGCTTTTACAGTGTTGTGTTTGCCAAATTGATAAAATACTACAAGATGAGAATGTTATAGCCGCCTGTATTTTGCATAGTATGTTTATTATTTTTCCACATTACTGCTCGGTTTGCATAAAGGCTGACAATAGTATAGCCAACCAATCACTGTGTATTATTGCATGATATTTAAGGTAATCTGGAGCTTTCACATATGTTGAGTATCACTCCATTTCAGGCCAAAGAAAGACACATCTTTTGTTCTAACTTTATATAACCAAATGGAGTGTCTTTATGGAATCCGAGTTGCATCCAGTTTGTGTTTACACAGTGGTCAAAATAATGGGTTCAGAAGTTCATGCAGTAAAACCTGCCTGCGCTGAAAGTTCATGATTGTTTCACTGAAAGAAAAGGGGCTTGTTAATCTGACTCACTCTTTGTCTTCTTTGCTCCGTTGTGTCCTCTTATATAAATGTTTATGGCATGTTCTTCAAGTAAGGGGATGCATTCGATATCTTAAGTAAAGGGATGTATAATGAGAAGATTTATAGATGGAAGGAGTTAATTAACATTGTTGTTTCAGACTTGCACAATAAAATGAAGGGGCGGGATAACTCACAGAGAGACCACTGAAGATGTAAATGAATAACGGTAAATGAATACACGCCTTGTCTTTATCCTAACTTTTATTATTGCCTGGTTCTACAGGAGCATAAGCACAATTAAGTACAAACTTGTTAAGCTGTGCTGTCATCACCGTCTTATTAAACATCAACGCAAAATGTTTTTGATTTTGCCTTCTGTAGCATGACACTTATTAGACAACAATTCTATTAATTAATATACAATTGAAATACATTTAATAAGGATATAATAGAACAAACGCACAAAAATGTGTACATATTTAAGAAAGTGAATATATGAATTTGTTATCACTGTAATATCAAGACCTTTTAATTACAGTTTTGTGCAGCTTCTTAATGTTATTTGAAAATGACAACTGCATTTTATATTGTTTTAATTGAATAATCAGTGCACGGTTCAACAAATTGGTTCAAAAACATTTCTGAGAATGCATTTAGGTTATTTAATCAATAAACAAACACACAGTCTGTAAAAGAAACAAAATTATTGCATTGATTAAATGACTTATCTGAAGACATTGCAGCTTCTGCTAAAGCCTGAGGAGACTAGTGAAATCAATGTCATAATGCCATAATTGAACCCCCTTCACAATAGTAGACATTCTGACCAATGATAAGATTAGCCTCAATGTTATGGACCCACACTTTTTTGTGGCATGTGGTTGCATAAATAACATGAAACTTAAATCAGTCTGCTTGAACCTTGCAACATAACATTGAAATAAACCATGCCACAGGTGTCATATGATTCTCCTGACAAATTTTGTTTGGTAATATTATAGTGTCATGTTAGTGTGACCAGTAATTGTTATGACAGATGGTATTGTGATGTCATGACAGATTATGTCACAGGCTACTTTTGTGTACTCTAGTGGTCTGACAGGGCATCAAAGATTATGATATCTTTCAGAACAATAATCAGCAATACTTGCACAGCACGGTTAAACTGCTAAACAAAGGCAGTTATGAAAAGTCATGACTGCTTTCATCCACGTCTGCCATGGCCGACACTATATGGACAAATGAATTGGGACATTGCTCCAACTTTAATGACATTGCATTGAAATGCATATTCTTGCCTATGCAGCTTGGATGGTTTCCACAAGATTTTGGGGTGTTTCTGTGGGAATATGTACCATTCATCCTGTAGAGGTCAGACATTGCTGTTGAACAAAAAAATCACTTGGCCAAAATCTCTGGGCCTGTTGGAGCATTAAGTTAGCCCTTCACTGGAAGTAAGGGGCCTTGCCCAAATCCTGAAAAAAACAGGTGTTTCAGTACTTTTGTCCAAATGTAGCTGGGCTAACCGGAAACCCATAGGTACCCATGTTAGAATCGTATTTGCATAATTAGCTTTTAGCTAATGCTACATGGTATTATGCTCAGTACCAGTGAACGATACACATTTGTGCACATATAGCATAAACACCCTAAATCAACGAAGCTGTGCTTTGCCATTAGAAATGAGATTTGCAATAACTTACAGTTATAGAAGCATGGCATTAAAGCTGTCACTCACAGCACAGTCAAAGTTTGGTTAGCTTGTTGCTAACAATATTGAACTGTTGGAGGCATATGTAATTTTTCCCACTTTGTAGGAACTGAAATAAGAAATCATAATATGTGATTTACTTGTGTTTAAGAATCTGAGGACAAATTACATAATGCCTCTGATAGTTAAATATTGTTAGAAACAAACTAACCATATTAACTGTGATGTGAGTGATAGCTTTAATGCTATGGTGCATTTTGCTTCTATAATATGATGCTGCATGCTGAACTGTATGTAGTGAATGCAGAGTTCTTATGTTATGATATATTTCCAGAAGAAATAATAAAAACTGAAACAAGTTCATTTGTCCTTGGGTAACCTATTATAGCTCACACACTTTCCCTCCCCCTCTCCCTCACACACACGGAATCCGTATTGCACTGTTTCTGTTGCGATTCAGATTATATTAAGAGAACTGTTTGCAGAAAACAAACTTAAATAATTTCTTATTTGCAATGTATACAGAAGTGTGGTGTGTGCATTCTACACATGACGCTACTTTCTGATTCAATTCTCTTACATACCTTAAACAAATCCTTGGTTTACACATAACCTTCATGTTGACAAATTATACAATTAATGTAATAATTTGTTCTTAAAGGAAAGTATCTTTAAAGAGAGGCTGTTTTCAGATGTAAATTAGCTTCCAAAAGGTTTTGTTTCCATGCTTGTTACATTGTAAACTATTTTTAATTCCTCAGAGCCATCCAGAAGGTTTTCAGCAGTGCCCTGGACCACATTAGACTGTGAAAGAGAGGTGGTGGGCCTACTTAGGTTGGGGGGCATCAGTCAGTGTGTTAATGATTCTCTTGACAGAGTCATGGCAAGAGCCAATCTAAAAGCACTCACTGACATCTCCTCGGGGCTAATGACGGACGCTTGGCCCACTCCAAACCTCCAGGAGGGTGATCAACGATCTCCCCTGGACCAACAATAATGAGCACAGGAAGCCCAATCTGCAACAGAAGCGCTACATGGAGAGTGAAGTGGGCTCCTCAGCCATGAATAAGAAAGACAGAGGGTAGGATTGATCGGCAGAGTTATTGATCACCTCTCCCACTGCTTCACCTCACTAGTGTCGTTGGAGGGACAGCTGAGGCGCTTCACACGTGTCTCTCCGCATGTACATGCCACTTTCTGCATTACCCCCCTGACAGCCTTAAAGACCCTCTTTATCATGCATTACGGATAATAAAACAAATCTCAACAACTGGACACTTCAAGGTGTTTTATGCATAAAAATGTTTTGTGAAAAATCATTGATACTCTTTTCCATTACTTGTAGTTTGTAAAAGTGAGATTATTTTCACAGTTTTGCTTTCAGAAATATGCATACCTATATCATCACACCCACATACAGGATGGCAACTAATGGGTCAAAAAGCTTCCATTACTTTGAAGCTCCAGAACAAAACTAAAAAAGTTCAATTTAGACACTGATCATGTCTTTGTTGATCAGCCCATAATTTATGACAAACTGTTGCTTTAAAGAGTTTCACTGAAAACTTAATCCTTCTTGTTGAAAATGATAATCACAACAACAGTCATAACATCAATGCCACCACAACCAACAACAACAACAATAATAATATAAAACAATAATAGCAATAATAATAATCATAAAATAATGAAAATAGTAATAATACATATTTCGTATTGAATCATAAAGTTTCAAAATGTACCAGTCATTCCCCAGTACAGATGGTACATATATGGAAACGTTATAGGCAAAAAAGTATGTTTTGAGGAATTTCTTTGTGATTTCTTGTAAAATATGCACATACCCATGTTTTCAGTCTGCAGCAGTAGCCCAGCTAACTCCTCTAACTCTGTTCGTATGATCAGTGAAGGACACCCACTCAGAATAAAGGTCATTTACCTGTAACAATCATAAAGGTGGAAACAGGCAACTGGACACTAGACAGATTTATGCTTAATAACACAGTGAGATAACGTATTTAGTATATGTAGGGTTAGTTGTATTGGTAAATGACATAGATTCAGTTTGTATTTCTCTATTTTACTATTAATATACAGTTCATATTAGTCCTAGTCTGAATAAGATTCAGTCCAAACAATTCAGTTTAATTAAGATAAAAACTGGAGGCCTAAACGATAGCGATTTGTATAAATGTAGTAGGAGAACTCTGTTGATTGTTAGGATTGAGACAAACATTCACACTGGCATGTCAAGTCTTCTGCAATTCATAATGAAAATCTCTCAGTTCAGTCACACGCAGTCCCAATTCATTTTCCTCTTTGCAGCTGGAGAGAACAGAGATGCCTTTCCAATTTGAGTTTACACCATTCACCCCTTCTTCTTGTGTCCTTTTGCCCCGCTCCCCCAGCCCCTCTCCCTGCCCAGCCGGCATCACAGAGCTCGCAATTATTTCAGATTTCCAGCTTTCCCTGGAACTAATGTGATAAAACTGAAGAAAAAAGACAAGGTGGACAAAGAGAGAGATGTAGCCCTGGGCAGGATGGTCGGCAAAGGTCTAAGCCAAGGCAACAAGTGCCTTTGGGAGCTAATGGGATTTTCAGGGGGCTTGCATTGATCTCCTGCATGCCCATTCAGCGGAGTCCTTTCGCAACTGAGTGGCACACTTCGGCCCCCCAGCTTCCCTGGATACACACAGAGAGCCTTCCACACACACACAGTGGCTTTCTGAAGTCACCGCTACAGGTGACATTTACAGACAAGGGGAGTGCCATTAAAATCACGTGAAAGGTAATAAGGGTCCTGCTGTTCTGTTCCTACTCATCTCACTGCAGATACAGTCCAAAAATACCCACTCATTATGCAGTAATTTTGCTCCAACTTTTACCCAGAGATTGTTTATTAATGGATAACACTCATTAGCTATATTCACCCACAGCCCATTCAAGTTTATTTTTTACTGTGCTTGAATCAACAGCTGCTTTCCAGGGTATGTGTGGTGTGCATGAACATGGAGGAAGGGATCTTGTCTTAAAGTTGTTTCTGTGTGAACTGGATTGAAAAGCTACTGACAACTATGGGCTCCATAAATCATAAATATTAGATCACTTATGTGTATTTCGTGTGTATTTTATTATCAAAAAGACTGCTCACATTTTGATTTAGTATTGTCCAGTACACATTTAATTAAAAAAACAAAACAAAACAAAAAAACAAAAAAACAAAATAGAACTGATTCTCTAAATGTGTTGAGAACCTTTATATGAACCACTGCTGGCTGGTATGAACCTTTCACAAGCCCAAACAACCTTCACATAATGTAGAAGAACTTTACCAATATAATTTTTTTTCCTTATTTTTCTCTAAAGAACCCTCAACTGAAAGGTTTGTTAGGAAACCAAACGTGTTTCTTCTGTAGCATAGTATTGCAGAGGTTTCAAAATCATCAACTTGATATAGAATGAAATGAATAACTATACATTTAATAATACATTGAAATGTTTATTATGTTAAGTAAATCTAAATGAAAAAGTACAGCTCCATATCAGACATGTCTTTCATTGTCATTATCTGTTTCCATAGCAACCGTCAAAACAACCACTCATGCAGACTTTTCCCCAGAAAACAGCTTCACTGACGGTGATACTGTGGGACAGCTGTGACGAGTGTGATGCATTCACACGCTGTCACACATTCAATACTAAACGTTCTTGAATTATTTGAGCATTATGTATTTATTCAGATATATTACAAATGTCCAGATAAATCAAAAATTGAAACTTTCTTTTCATCCATGTTATTAGTGTAGGTGTGCTGTGAGGACAAAACAGTGACATTGAAGCCTATGCGGATGCTGGAAAGTATGAAAAAAATCACAATGTACAGAGACATTTTATTGTTTATATTACACAGTTGTATACAGTGTTACAGAAGGGCCTACTTACACAATAAACAATACATATAATAATACACAGTACACTAATTGAATATAAAAATAGCGATGGCTTTGGCAATTAAACATTTGTGCCCCTGGTCAGTTTATGTAACTTCGGAAGGTACATTTCTAAAATAAAATTCAATTTAATTCATTTTTATTCAGTGCATGGAAGCAAATTCAGCACGACTTTTATTTGATTTGATGGATTGGTTTTCATACTATCTCTAAATCTC
The DNA here is from genome assembly GCA_037832545.1 of Rhabdalestes septentrionalis. NCBI lineage: Eukaryota > Metazoa > Chordata > Actinopteri > Characiformes > Alestidae > Rhabdalestes > Rhabdalestes septentrionalis. Next base: position 5,796,230 of record JBBMFX010000030.1, on the reverse strand, counting down.
GACAGCAAACGTTGAGATTTTATGAAGCACTGGATCGGTTTCCGAAGTATTAGCATTGTGAAAAACAAATTTACAGGATCAGAAATGTAAAAATCAGAGATCTACAGAATCAGAGATCTACAGAATCAGGGATCTACAGAATCAGAGATCTACAGAATCAGGGATCTACAGAATCAGAGATCTACAGAATCAGGGATCTACAGAATCAGGGATCTACAGAATCAGAGATCTACAGAATCAGAGATCTACAGAATCAGGGATCTACAGAATCAGATATCTGCAGAATCAGAGATCTCCCAATGGCCAGCTTTGTTAGTTATTCATCCTTTCTGGGTCAAGAGAGGACACTTGTTCACACGTCTTTGCTGCCATCTCCGTTACAATGCATACTGTACACTGACAAATGAGTGCGTACTCTGCAGTGAGGGGCTTCTTTGTGCTCCAAACTGCTACAACAGAAAGAGAAAGAGAGAAAGAGAGGGCTTCAGGGCTTGATTTGAGGGTGGGCAAATCTGACAGCACACTTTGAGTCTTTTGGGTTTGGGATGGGGGGGTGGTCAGAGCTCTGTCAGGCAATCTTCAAGTGGCAAAGCTTTTCAAAGCTTTGTTATCCACTTTGGGTTGCCCCTTCTGACCTCAGAGTGGACGCGCTTAGCCCTTCAAGGAAATGGAGAGGGATCTCGGGTGTGCTGTATTGTAGTGCAGGGGAAGCAGGGTTCAAACGCACATGACCAGCATTCCCCGAGGAGCGGTAAGGGTGAAGACCCAGCACAAAGGTGAACCAGAGGATTCGTCATTGGACACACGAGAGAGGCAGAGATGTGGAGAGATTTAATGTCCACAGACGACCTCCTTGTTTTGCAAGGCTGTAATACACAGCTTCTATTCTCTCTTTGTCTTTATCAGGGCCTTCAGGGCCGAATCTCGCCTTCCATCATATTCGCTCCAAACAACAACAAAGCTCTGGAGCGTTGCACCTGCATTTTTACTCTTTTTGGAGGAAAAAGAACTACCTTATTTTTATTTTCTTGCAGTAGTATGCTGAACTGTTCACAGAAGGTGTGGCAAAAGAGAAGATTTCCAACTACTGCCAAAGCAGAAGTCCAGATTCTTCACTCTATTTTAACAATAATTTTGCCAAAATACGTTCTTTGGTTTCAATAGATCGTTTAGTAGAAGAGTCAGGTTTGTACCTGTGAGAGAGTGTGTAATGTCCTATTGCAGGGTTTTGTACACTCAAGCTAAGAATCATTAAGATTTAGGAAACATTTAATCATTTAAGAAACTGAAGAAAATTCTCAGTGGGAACAGCTTTAAAGTGAGGGTTTTCTACCCATGGTGAGGCACAACCTCACTTTTCTTTATCACACAGTGTCATTCAGTGATATTGCGTTGGGTTTTTAGAGAACTCTTTTTTATTTAATTCTCATTATTACTTATATTTATAATACCCCACATTGCCTCATATCATACAAAAGAATGCATCTGAAGACCATCCACAATCACATTCCTTTAGATTGTTGGCTACATTGCATTAGCACTCACTATTGGACACTGAGACCCATGAGACCATGAAGAATTCTGATCCTCAACAATCCTGGCACATACTGTACATCCCTTCCTGATGAGTGTCAGAGCCTCTCAATAACTGAAAACACAGACAAGGAGCCCTATCTGCAAAACACAGCATAACTGATTCTGGCAGCATAACATGTTATATGGCGATCTTTGTACTGATAAGAAGTGCTGTTACAGGGAAGCAGTTCTATTCATTTAAGTTTTGTTTTGTTTTAGTTTTTAGTTCACTGCCATTTTTGAGTGTATATAGCTAAGTGACATTTGCAAGTGACCAGCTAAATGTAGCAATCTTACTAGCTTCACTATTTTTTCAGTAGCTTGCTCGCTAATGCAGTTTTGTCATTCCACCAAAATAACACAGTTTGTGTTTAATGAATGCTTTCAAAATCAAGAAAGTACACCATTTTGAATTAAGGCTACAAAACAAGTGCATTTACAAATTGTTTGCATGATCTCTGCTACTGATTGGATGGCCATTGATTTGTGGTCAGATGTGTGGTCAGTAATCAATGATTAATGACCCCAGATCAATTTATTCAACTTCTGATGGAAACTTTCTCAAATCATTTTCAATCTAATTAAAGCCTATTGTAGCTTTTGATCCATTAAATTGCCCCCTTTAGCTTTGGAATTTCATTGAAGTGATTGAGAAAGCAATTTAATAAATAAAGCAACCCTAGTATTATAATTTCATGTCATCCACTTTATCCAAAACTCGCAAGAAATTCTGTAATTTGATTTGTGGAGGATTAACTTACACCAAAACATTTCAGTGACTTCCTCATTGTGCATGAAGCTGCAAAGCTAAACATGTCACTCGTGTTTCATTTATTTAATTAATCTATTGTGTTTTAATGCATAATAATAACAACATATGTTTATTACAAAGTGGGCATGCTTGCAATGCAAGTGGAATTATGGTGCATGTAAGCTGCAGCCAAAACTTACCATCAGCTTACCAACTGCTAGTCAACCCACAGGTGACATTCTCAAGGTTTGGGAATGCAGTTTGTCCATGTAACTTTTTCAGTTTTCCATTTCCTCCAGTAAATCATGAAAAAACATTGTTCTTTCTTATGTGGAGTTTTAAAATATAACAATTACTTTCAATTATTTAGTTATTACTATTAATAGAGAAGCTTGTTTACATGAAATACTTTTAACAGGGAATAGCTTGAATAGTAACTTCCACAACACAGGTGCTAAGATACACACACATTTGCTTTTATTTTTCTAATTTTTCATTGAAGTTCAAGACAGTTCAGGAAGGTGTGAAAAATGTGTCATGCAGAGGCTGCCATTACCATGTTCCTTTTTAAAAATACATCATAGTGAGACTTTACAGAGATCAGAGGATAAATTGAAAAGAGACATAATTCCAGTTTAACATTCCAATGTTGAATCAAATCACAGCCCAACATGCTGGAAGATATCTTCTATTTGGGCTTATGCTAATCCTGCTCTATTAAAAAAAACATATCAGGACCGTGGCTGGCTGTGCAGACTCTGGTTTTCAGAGAGGATGGTGGTGGAGGCAGGTGTTACACACTTCCCATTATGCACCGATGCAAATTACCACTCAGTCTCAAACCCCACTGAGACACAAAGTTGCAAATGCACAACTAAAGAAAAGTTCTTAGTCTGAATGCTGGATCTAATTCCAAACTCTCCCAAGCTAATTCACGAGTGAGGTGACAAGAAAAAGAAGAAAAAAAGGAGTCACGTCCCGTCTCTTCTTAGCTTTGATTTAACCTTTGCTTTCACATGCTGGCCAGTGTGCAGCTCATCTCTGGCATGGCCGTGGCTGAATACAAAATGCAATTAAAAGAGGCTGCCTTCTCTTACGCCGTCCCAGACACTTTCACTTGGGGGCTTAATCCGGACCCTCGGCTCTAAGACCCTTATGTGATCTGGGGCACACGGCTTCCTTTCACACCGCTTCATCCCGCTCCTTTGTGTCCTTAATCGTTCCTTGGTATTAAGCAGCCTTGGCAGCCCAATCCCCTTACTAACACTTCGCCATGGCGCTTTGTTACTAGCAGGCCAGCCTCCCTCAGTCAGGCCCCCAACACTGGAGCACCACACTGACCCTCCATTGTCTTGCTCCTGTGCAAGAGACCCTTCTTCAACCTGCAAGACTGAGCCCATGTTGCTTCACGTGCCAGTCATGTACCAGCACGCACCCAGAAGGGGACCTGACACTGGACACAATCTGTTGAACTCCTCTACTGTGGAGGTTCTCTCAGAAAAAAGTGCATAGTAACAGGTGGTACATGATCAGACATATTCTGAATCCCCATTCAACCATTGCAAGACAGCAGATATTTAGTACTATAGAATCTGGACATTTCTTTTAGTAAACATTCAATATTTCAACAGGTTGCGAAATAGCAGGCACTACTACACTAAATATGAAACATTTAAATGTTGAATTTTAATTTGTTTTGAAAACGTTAATTTATTACTACTCTTTAAATACCAATGGGTGCATTTCTGAAATGTCTGGACACCACTGCCATACCAGGTAAAATATTTGGAGGGAGTCAGTAGAAAATGCTGGATGAGGTATTGGAGTCAGGGGAAAGAATCAATCTTTATCAATCTGGACAGTGTAATCCAAATCACACTTGTGTTTGGTTCAGGTTGTTAATTGTGTATTTCTTTGCAGCAGAGTACTTTGCGATTGTTTGAAATGTTGTGAAAATGTACATGTGAAGTGTTAAACTTATGTTTAAAGCTTTTGAGTTCTTATTGAAGAATATCTGAGCATTATGGACATCAGAGATTCGAGGATTCGAGGATTACATACAGGTATCAGGAGATTAAAAACCGATATATTACATTTTCTGTAAAATTTTTCAATTTGACACAGTGTTTAGTGGGGAGTTTCCTTTAAATTAATATCAGACAAACAGTAACTTTAAATGAACATGAGGGTTTGAGATCTAAACAACACTGCTACTTTTTAAAAAACACATTACTTTTTAACACTAAAACATTATTACCATTACATACAAGAAAATGTTTCAAGCTTCAGATGATTAAAGCTTCACAATTATCTATATGATATAGATTACTGAATGACAATGTTACACTAATCATTTTATAGCCTTTTTAGTTTTTGTAATCTCCGCTGCACACACAGCCACACGAGCTTTGTCAAAACACTACTATTAGTGTCTATTAGAGAGTCATTATATGTAAAGGGATTGGCAACTGGTCTTTAACTGCATTCTAATGATGCATAAGTTATCATTTAAAATGCTAACATTTCATTCACATTTATATTATAATCACATGAGCAGCATACTTTTTGAAACGATAGTCTAAAACGGTGTATTCTGCAAAACCAATACCTCTCTTTTGTACAATCTAAGCACATCATTTTTCTAAATAAAGGCCTCTGTAATCAGGTTTGGTCTCTTTATTTGGAGTATTGTTTATGCATGTTCACAAACCATGCATTTGTTTTAATCTGCTGGTTGCATGCTGTACGTTTCCTTTATCTGTCTGAAACCGGTGTCTGAAAATCTGATGTGGTCGCGTTTGCTGTGCATTACGGTGCTTTTCATTTCTTTCAAGGCCCTCACATTTCAGAGGGCTGTTAACTCCAGTGAGTAAGAAAAACAGAGGCGAACATTGTAAAAGGGACTAAAAGAATATTTTCCCCCGTCTTTGTTTTTATTTCTCTCTGTCTGAGTGCTTCTCAACGCTGCCCTCCACCACACAAACAAATGCAAATCACTTTTAAAACTTTACATAATGTAACATGGACCCCCATTTTAGGACTGGCCTGAATGGCTCTTAAAAGGGGGCCTAATTAATCTAAGTATTGAGGCAATGGGCCCACTTGGAATTTTTTCACTTCTTTCTCTGGACGAAAAGAAAGAAAAGGATCAAGCCGTCCCTTTTTGTCAAGAGAAAAAGGTCCGCCTCATTCCACTATTTATGTTTGCATTACGCAGCGTTATGTCCCGTGGGTGAAGGGAATCAATCACATTACTTCAGTCTATAGTCTCTTTCTAAATCTAGTAAAATGAGAGTTTGTGCTGAGGAAATATGTATGCATATACAGATATATGGCAATATTCCCTGTTGTTTTTAGGCCTGCACTTTTTTAGCAGTTCCAAAAGCCTGATGCTAGAGTTGTCAGGTGCTGGGCTAACCGGGCAGAACAATGGGGAGAGGAGAAGCAGAAGGCCCGAGATGAATGCTTTTGGTAAATCAGTAATGGAGCTAAAGGGCATACGCCTGTGGGGAATTTGCTGGCTTATAAAAGAGCTTTAAGAGGCCCTCATTCATATGGACCCAAAGAGATTTGAATTGCCCCCTTCACAATCACTTGAAAGGCTGAGCTCAGGGTGTTCCGAAACAAAGTGGAAATCACGCTGCCTTTCAATGGCTCTAATAAGCTTTTAACTATTTTACATTATGGCGTTACCCTCTTCTTCTCCTCTCCACGAGGCATTGTTTGGCCGTGCAGCAGGCCAACTTAAATGTCTGATTTATACTTTTCTTCATGGTGAATTTAAACAAAAAAACTTCCAAAAACTTAAAGAGAAATGAATGGGAGGCATTCAGTGGCATTATATGAGGTAGAAAACAGCATTCATTATTGTACTGGGAGCTGATCGCGGGGCTCAGTCTGGAAAAAATGTGGAAAACAAAGTGCATTTCAATATATAAAATAAAAAAAAACCGCACCTGCGCACAAAATTAAAATGAAGTTGATTCTTTTTGGGGGTGTTTTTGAGCCAGTGTCCACAAAAGTGGTGCACAAATCGAAACATTCAACAGGCAAAATCTTTTTCTTTTTTCTTCCACAGATCAACTCATTCGAATTCAGAGTGTGCATCAAATTATGAAATAGTGTTTAAAAGATTACGTTCACCACTTTTCCAGAAATGAGATTTGAACTCCTTGAAGTTCGAGTGACTTTAAAGTTCGAAGGGCTGCACAGCCAGAGCCACAGGCAGCATCTCTGTTGCCATGGTGTTTTTTTATTGCTCTGGAAATTGCTCCTAAGCGCTGTAGTCTGCAGGGGTCAGGGGTTCAGCTTCAGCCTGACTGCCTGCACCCTCTGCTCTGGACTGAATGTGGTGGGTGGAGGCATGAGGGGAATGAGAGAGAGAGAGAGAGAGAGAGAGAGAGAGAGAGAGAGAGAGAGAGAGAGAGAGAGAGAGAGAGAGAGA
>JBBMFX010000030.1:5757948-5770489 GCA_037832545.1 Rhabdalestes septentrionalis | reverse complement strand
ACACACACACACACACTCACACTCACACATACACTCACTCACACTCACACACTCACACATACACACACACACACTCACACACTCACACATACAGACTCTCATACACACACTCACACACACACACACACACACACACACACACACACACACACACACACACACACACACACACACAATGTGTGAATATATAAGCTTGGTCACAACGCTACTTATTAAAGTTCATAATATTAATAAGATATAAGAATATAAGATCAATTAAATGTGTTACATGTATATATTAACTAGATTTATTCAAGCAGTTAAAGTATTTGCTTTCTGTTTATCACTTTAAAACTCAAGAAAAAGTAAAATAATACTACAAATGATCAAAAGTGAGACTTTATTATAAATCTAAATGTCAAAAACAAAGTAGATTTGATTCAGTAACGTGGCACATTTCAAAACAGAGCAGTCAGCAAATCCAAACTTCCTTTCTGAAACTGATGGAGCAAAACTGAAAAATGTATTTGCAGTGTATTCATGTTTTGCTGAAGATTGGTATAAATAGATGTGATTAATTCATAATGTTATCCTGTACATTTTACCCAAACCTGTTACTTTAACGCAACACAACTCAAGTATTCAGTGTCAGTCAATTTGTAGATTAAACAACTCAACAGCAAACTTCAAATACACTTCTACATTACCTTTTACAGTCAACACTTGACTTGACTGTAATTTGAATGTTATTTGAAATTCAAAAATCCAAATATGTTTTTATAATATTTCATAATAATATATTTTCCCCAAAATGTTTCTTGGGTGCTCCCCAATCCTGCACTTACACTTCTCCTGCAGTTCATGCCACCAGACCCAAGACATTGAAGCCAATGACAAGAATAACAATTGTATATGAAAGCAAATACAATCATAAAATCATGTACAGATTTGAATTCATTTTTAACATCAAAATATTTTCACTCTAAAATGACATCATCTACATTTACTCACATTTACATTTAGTATTAAGCCCTAATAAATTGATACAGAAGTTATGTACATATTTCATTCAATACAGAATCAAAACATCAATACAGATTTGCCCTTCAAACACAACATATGTTATTCACATGGAAGAGAAATGCCTTTGTAATTATGATGCATTATTTTATTTTCTTAAGTATAACTTCTTTCAGCCAAACTGAACTGCCCATGTCTGCTTATATTAGAGACATAAAGTGTTATCAACAATGTTTTTTTTCTTATTATTTTAAGGAAATGTGATTAAAACACAATTTTTTCTTACATTTACGGGATTTCTGAACAGGTGCTATTATTATAATGTTTTGGAATCTAATTGCAGGCTATCTAAATGCAAATTTCAGGCCTGCATTGTGAACTGGACACAAAATGTACCAGTTCGTGAACCTTGCACTATCAATCAGATGCCAAAGTTTAAATACAAACCCAAGAGCGAGGCATTCACTTGTCTGTGTGTATTTGTGCAAGTGCATAATTTACCTCTAGTTTACCCTACATTAGCGTTCACAATGAGACCTGTATCTCTAAAGACTTTATCATTCAAAGTAACCAGGGCAACTTCTTGGCAAAATGTGAAGAAGCTTTGCATACGCTATTCCATCGTTAAAAAAGGACACATACACGACGGCTTCCCTGATTAATGACAGCTCTACACACCTGACCCTAAGAGAGGAGCACATGCATTACAGTCGCCCTTTAGCAGCTTTGTGAACTGTAGCTATGTGTCCAGCGGCACGTTCTTTCTGCTTTCACTCCCTTAATGTCCTCTTTTCTCACTGCACCAGGCTGTCTGCAAGCTCATCTCATTTTTCTACACCTTCATTATTGACTCTCATTTAGTTTCTTCTATTAAGGGGCCAATATTCTAATTCCATTCTGTTTATTTTTTGCCCTTAATTCTCCATTGTTGCAGCAAAAATGGGCATTTTCTCTCTTTTTATTACACAAGCTGCTTTTTGTGTCTTTAACACTGACATATGTAAATGAGCACTGTTCTGATTGGCTGCCCTGTACTGTGTATCTCACTGAAAAATCACTCTGGCCTGAAACACTACTTATGGCTTCAGTGTAACTGGGTGGGGCTAAACTGCTAAAGGTGATATTTGTATGTAAATGAGTTGGTTTCCATGACATTGGAGAAACTGAACAAGGAAATTGGCTGTTTTAGCTTCTGGACTGTATGGACTGGGAGGTGAAACTTTTTGGTATGACTGGAAACAAACAGTATTTACATACTAAATCAAACCCTCTTTTATAAGCTAATTTTTCATAATTAATTTTTGAAAACATTCTTGGTGTAGGAAACACATTCAAGATCTACAGAGTGTATTGATTTTTGATGGGTAAAATCAAAATGAATATATCGTTTTTGCTACGTTTTGCTAAGTTTTACACGTGTGTTTTTTTTTAAATATTTTGCTGAAATAATATATACTTTCAGAAAATCAATGTAAACAGAATGGGCAAATAGAGACATTAGAATTTATTCGTGTCATCTGACTTATTCCAGGTCAAGACATCTCGAGGCAAGTGCTTATTGTCATTTCAGCCAGGTACACATTACATAGTGAAATAAAACAATATTCCTCCAGGACCATAGTGTTATATTAAAACCAATATAAAAATACCACAAAGACAGGACAGGACTACAAAAGGGAGTGCAAAAACAAACAAGACCAATAATACAATCATTTACAGGACAAGACAACATACAGGATAGCTGACAAGCGTAGCAACAGTAGCAGTCGCAGTAAACAAATACAGTATTATAATATACAGCAGTGGAGTAGTTAAAAATACAAAGAATAAATTTGCTTTAGAATGCATTTTTATGTTAAGTTCAGATCAACTTTTAATAATAGCGTCTTCTCTTTACCTACACTCCAATAAAATGTGTCATAAAAGTTTATTTGACTAATGCTATGAAAAGACTATCAATTTAGGGGTGGCTCCAGATTAACAGACAATTCACACTCACACATCTCTTTTACTAAACTGGAGCCCCTAATAAATGAGTTCTTCCATGGCACTGCACAAAGAAATGTCTATGGCACATTATTTATGAGAGTCTATGTTGTAGTTTGTTTACAATAGAAAAAGGAAACTTTGATCAATTCAATCAAGTTCCAAGCCAGGTTTTTGATGCACTTAAATATTCTTCATAAGTGCATAGATTAAATGATTACGTCAGAAGATTCATAATTAGCAGAACAACTTCAAAAACACGTAACTATTTTGTAATATACTGCAAATGTTACTTTAGGGGAATACTTAAAATTAAAGGAAGAATATATTTTTTGCAATTGGTGTGTAGTGAACAGGCTGATTAGACGTACTCTAAAGAGAAACATGAGAAACAGCTTCTTTGTAAACACCGTGGAACACTTGCTAGAGCCAGAGCAGACTGATAAATCAGTGCGATGAGTGATAATAGATTTATATATTCTTTTCATAGTGTGAAAATCTCAGAGCTATTCACTTCACAGTTCCTTTTGAAAAAATTAAAATGTCAAAATGTGCAAAAAAAATTGTTGTTCAGAAATAATGACAAAAATGGCAACCTACACAGTACGAATTTAGGACAGCATATTTCATATTCAGCCAATAATGCTTTTTAAAAGTATTCTTTACAGACATAAGTGCATTTTAAAATGCATGTATGCATGTTACAAATGTGTACCCATTTCTGACATTATTAAAACATTATTTTGTGTGCTGCCTATTTTACATATCCTCTTTCTTACAGACTTTTTGTGGATTGTTGGGTATTCCTGATAAAGAAAGATTATGATACTTTTAATATTTAGTTCCTGCTTGTACCCAGGGGCACAGGGTTGCGGTGGCATCGCTTGTCGGTGCTCGAAGAAGCCATATGGTTTGGAGTGCGATAACTTGAAGCCGGAGCCAACAATGGAGTAATTGAGAAGGGGAAGAGGTCTGAGCTTGACTCGGCAAAGCTGCAAAAACTCCCTCTTTCACTCTAATGAAGCTGTTGTCTGGAGATTCTGTGTGGGGTTGGGAGAATGGTGGTGGACGTGATTTGTCATACAATCTGAATCTTTAGGAGGGCCGGAGAAAGACCTCCTCTCCATATGTCTGCTTATTTTGCATCTGAAAGCTACGGGTGGAGATGGAGGGGAGGGGAGAGAAGGGGAAGGAAAGTAGTGAATTGAGGCACTGGACCAGGATTTCTCTTTCTGTGTTCAAGCAAAACAAACCAACCTCAGACCTGCTTTACTCTCCAAAGAACTGTCGGATATTTTAGGTAACTTTACATCTCTAATGTAGGATGTGCATGTTGGACATTGTGGAGAATTTAACCAAATTTTTAAGGCCATCAGTAATTAAACATTACAAATTAACCCAATCAACGATACATTTAATTTACATAGACATGGCATGAAAGAGTTAAAAAGTGTGGATGGGTGGGTTTTGCTCCAAATTATTAACAGGCTCTTTGTAAATAGATCATTAGCACCATCTCACTTATAAACCACTTTCGGTGAAGTTTTACCCTGGATTCCAATGCAGCATCAAAGAATGAAAGACAAAGAAGAAAATCCAGTGCAGTTTCTTTAGTGTATAGAAATTTGTGTGGTTTATGTAATACTGCTATAGTTGCAGCTGATGATCATGACATCTGTTTTTAAAATATTTGTTCTTATTATGAATATTTGTTGATTATGTAAAAGAAAAAAATGCCCTCACCTGCCCCATCAACAGATAAAAAACCCTGCATTATTATAAGGATAGCAAGATACACATGCTAGACCAAACCAATCCTTGAATGAAACAAGAACCACTTGAAAGAATCTGACTGGACAATAAGAAGCTAGAAAACAATGAAAGCACTTCTGCATTAGGTGTCGCTAGTAGAGAACTGAGACCACCATGTAATGAAAGAGCACTGGCAAACTATACAAGTGCAATTATGCCAGGACAAAAGCTGCTGTGCTTCCCCCAAGTCAGTGGGCATACTATTGCGCAGTGGAATGGTAATAGTCACTCAGCGTATACAATGTCTTTCAGAACAGGTGTGAAACACAGGAGTGGAGAGGCTACGCTCACTTCTGCTGTGGATGGTGGTGTTTCTTTTTCCTCCCAACTCCATTCTTTCATGAACATTTCAGAGGCCTGAGAGGTTTTTCAGAATGTGCATTCCAGTCTTTAAATGACTTCCCCAAAATTATAGTGTTGGTGGTAGAAAGAAGCTTTAACGTGCTTGATCTACATAGACTTTTCCCATAAAAAATGTCCTGTTAGACAGCTTTGTTATTGGTAGCATCTTACAATTGTATTAACCCTTCATTGCAGATCAATCATGGAAGAGAGCAAATAATAAAAGGTGATATCAAAGCCAACATATTGGTTTTAGGGCTTAGTTTCATTTTTAGGACATTATTTCAAAATGATACATTTTGTAGGGAAAAAGTGTGAAAAAACCTCCTGCTGAGGCTTTATTATAAAACAGATCAGCAAAGCCTCAAGGCAGAAGGTTTCTATCCGGGGTTTATGCTGGGTTAAATGCGAGGTGGTGCCTGCGGTACACAAGGGCCGTGAACTTGTGGCTGTGGAGACATCTGCATGCATTCTCTCGCCCTGCCAGTTCTGATATCAAGGTTAATGACATGAGCGCCAGCAGCTCTGTAAGAATGCAGCACAGAGAGAGAAAACGAGGAAGTCCCCAAGGGCCTTCATCAGTTTGGACAACTCTTTCTGATGCAAACACTGAGCACTGCGCTCGGATATTTGTGGACATCTGCCTAGGCTCATCAGCATGCATGGCCTCAGTTTGGGGGTATCTGACCTGCCTGAGCAACAATGACCAGGCAGTCTGATCTATGGCACACCGCTGCTTCTGCCTTTATACCCCCGTCAAAGAAGAGCCTTTAAACACCAGCCTTTAAAGCTACCAAAAAAAGCCCCTACAGAACTGAGAGGACCCATTTCGGAGGGGCTACAGCAACGAAACATGTTTCCTCTTCTTTCTTGAACCCTTTTCTTGCACTACCACATGCAATTTCTCTTTGTCATTGTCTTTTTGCATCTCCTACCATAAAGGAGTCTCTGGGGTGAAGGGCAACGCAGGCTGCAGAGAGGCCCTGCTTAAACAGAAACTAGTGAGGTGCATGTACAACACACGCGTGGGCAAGTTAATGGTTATGATAGCTGGAATTACACACAGGCTTTAAACAATCAGGAATTGCTGAAGCAGCACTAAAACTACCCCAGGATTAGTGCTGAGTGTGGAACTCTCTGTTTGTGTGTGTGGTGTATATGTGTAAAAACAGAATATAAAAAATCTAAACCATTGTTGCTTTTTCTCTTTTAAAAAGCATTTGTGTTTGTTTGCAATTCATTACAATATTAACTGTTTTTTATATCTGTGTGTTTGTGTTTGCATGTGTGTGTGTGTGTGTGTGTGTGTTTGTGTGTGTGTGATAATAGAATTTAGAATCATAAATAATCCTTTGTAGCTACACCTAAACAAAAAAAGGAAAGCAAGTCCTCAAGTCATTCTCTTAAAAATGTTGCTTGTAGTTTATTACTTGCATTAGCATTTTATATGTATTTTCATACCATTTTATATATAACTGGTGGTATTTTCTTATATAAACAATAATGACATAGTGCTATATTTAATTAAGTATTTTGAATAATATTGAATATCAATATTGAATTGAACAAAACATTTTTTAGGGGTTTAGGGTGAATGACGTTATGGAGTGGAACATTTATGTTACACGACATTCATGTCATGTAAATTTCTTCTATTAAGCTATGTTAAGGCCATTATTTTAATATAATTCTAAATATCATTGGAGCGGACCCTTGCTCAAAGTTACCTCAGACGTCTTACTAGCAGTCCTGGAATTCAAACCTACAACTTTCTGATTACAGGGGTAAGTCCCTAACCACTAAGCACCAGCTGTCCCAATTTACTATGATTTTTTGTTTGTATATATTTATATTCTATGATAATATAGTGATTTACTAAATGATCATCCATGTGCATAAACTACAAAGCATTGAAAACAGGATAGCCTACGCTTTCCGTCTATAGCGCCCTCCAGTTGTCCTACAGTGCTTTACAGATCGGGAACTTTAAGGTCAAAAGTTTCTAAATAAAAAAACATAGTTCATTCAAGATTCAAGATTAATATCATTCATGAATCTTTGTACTATTTTATTTTTTACACAGCAGTAACATATTTTGTAGGGGAAAGTGTGAAAAAACCCTATTAAGACTTAATATCAAACAGTGAGCAAACCAAATAATTACAAATAAAACTGCACAAAGGACAAAATTTCACAGTTTAAAGTTAATAATATTATAATAAGTTGGAATACAAAGGCATATTTAATGTAACTGATATTTCTGTAGACAAGAAACTGTTTTCATTTTAGACACTCATAGGACTATATTGACCTCTGGTGGTTGTTTTAAGTCACTGAAATTCAAATCTTCACCTGGGAACGTCTATGCACTATTTGGACAAAATTATTGGGACACCTGATCATTACACCAACAAGGATTTTAATGCCATGGCGTTCAAATACTTTAAATTACGCCAGCCCCATAGCTTCCACTTCTCTTAGAAGGTTGTTCCCAAGATTTTGGAATTTCTGTGGTAATTAATGTTGCACTTCACTGGAAGTGAAGGAACTTCATGAAATCAGTAATTAAGAACTGTGTACTTGATATTATTGCTATTATTTATTGTTCTTATTTTGTCTACCTTTGTGTAATGTTGAAAACCTTATGAAGATATTGTTAAAACATTTGTCATCCACTTGGAATGAGACAGTCGCAAGTGCTCCAAAACTTTAGAAAATGCTGTGAATAGCTCATAAAAATGAAACTTTCTGACGGTTTAATTATGAACTATTGACATTAATGAAATAACTATTGATTGTATGAAGCTTTGTAACTGACTTGCTTGATTTTAAATGGCCTGAAGTGGAACCTGAACGAATTGGTTCCAAAACTTTTATTTTGAATACAGAGAGTACCCGGATGCAAGTCATATTTCAGATTTGTTCAGAGCCAGGGGCTGTGGATGTTTTGAGGTCTGAACGTTTACAGTTATTTAGTACGTTTTATTTATATTAGGGACCTAATATCCACCGTGTAAGAGATGTTTTATCATGTAAGTTGCTCTCTCTTTTCCATTAAAGCCTGAATAGTTTGAAACTACGTTAATGTAGCGTGAGAGTTTAACTGCTAAGCTAGCTAATGCTAATTCATTCATGTGCTGACTTGCTTTTGTTGTTTAGTGAATTAGCATCTTCGGTATTTGCGAACAGATGATTTATTTTTTATTATTATTATGATGTAGTTGGCAGGTATAATTCTGATTTTGGACATTATTAAAATGGATGTTCCCGTTATAACAGTTTTGTAGGGACACCTGGCCAACTTACTGCTACATTGTATGGTCAAAAGAAGAACACATCTCTTAATTAATTCATTCATTCAGGTGAAACTTTACTTTCAGTAAAGGACATTCTTAATGAAAGTCTATGCATTTTAATGCAATGTCATTGAAGTCCCTGTTTGTTTAATGGCCTGGCGTCACAAGAATTGTTTCCATATATTGTATATGACGGCCTGGGATTTTTGGTTATTTGGATAGAAACATACTTTAATAATATAATATACAATATGTAATTTAATCAACGTTTGCTAGTGTACTAACTATGTATTACTTTACTTTAGATCTCTCTGGAACATGAGATCCTGCTCCATCCTCGATATTTTGGCCCAAACCTTTTAAACACCGTCAAACAGAAGCTGTTCACTGAGGTCGAAGGGACATGTACAGGAAAGTAAGTCTTATTCCAGAACACCATACTAACTTTAATAAAACAAACTTTCTTAGTGTTGTCCACAGGTCATTAACCTTCTTTTTCATGTTTTTGTAGATATGGCTTTGTCATTGCAGTGACCACAATCGATAATATAGGGGCAGGTGTTATACAGCCAGGCAGGGGTTTCGTGTTGTACCCTGTCAAATACAAGGCTATCGTATTCCGACCTTTCAAAGGAGAAGTAGTGGATGCAGTTGTCACTCAGGTTAATAAGGTATGGAATCAGCTTACCTTTCTCTTTCAGTCCTTCTGCATTTCATCTTTTAATGCTGTCCATACATTTGTAGGATTTTTTTCTTCTTATTTTTTTGTAGAAATGTGTTTTTAAACATTTAAAACGCTACCTTCTTGAATATTGTTTGTATTGTCTTTTACAGGTTGGATTGTTCACAGAGATTGGACCCATGTCTTGTTTCATCTCACGACATGTAAGTTACTAAATATCGCTGTCACTGTCTCATGCCTGTCGGTCATATCACGTCCTACTTATTAATGTAAGTTAATCATTTAGATTTAGGTACTGAATTAGTAACAGATGCAACAAGATTTCTTGCACACTGCATGCTACTGAATTGAATTCAGTTCACACAATTAAGTTACAGATTCTGACATCAGAACCGGCATGACACAAATTTATAGAAACTATCATAACTTACACTTACCAATCTTACACTTCAGCACATCAGCTATCAGGAAGTGGCATGATATAAGAGATTGTTGCAATAAGAGTGTCAGGATAATTAACTTTTTTGCCAAAATATTTATTTTCTTCTAAAAATATTTCACATTTTTGTTCTGAATGTGACTACGCTGAAAATCTGTATTTTTGGTTTCCGCTTAGTTTGTCATACCTCCTAAATTTGGGTCACATTTCAGTTGTGTTTTGCCTTTACTCTGACTGAACGAGGTTGTGCTCATGATGATTTAGGAAGCAATCTGAGTTCTTTTAATACAGTGACAGAAATACAGTAGTGCATTCAAAGCTCAAATTTACATGTTAAAAATGGTTCTTTACACTGCCATGTCTGTAAGATATACCATCAGTTACTTTTAGAATTGTATTGAATGATGCACCAGTATTTTGTCCAGCAAGCAA
This sequence comes from Rhabdalestes septentrionalis, assembly GCA_037832545.1. Classification (NCBI taxonomy): domain Eukaryota; kingdom Metazoa; phylum Chordata; class Actinopteri; order Characiformes; family Alestidae; genus Rhabdalestes; species Rhabdalestes septentrionalis. Next base: position 5,760,501 of record JBBMFX010000030.1, on the reverse strand, counting down.
ATTTTACAGCTACAACATAAGTCGCTAATTTACATATTGGTAATTTACATTTGTCATTTGTTGTCCAGTCTATTCCCTCAGAAATGGAATTTGACCCAAACTCCAATCCTCCCTGCTACAAGACAGTGGATGAGGTAAGGTGACCTAGAGAATATGTAAGGTTTCGATTTTTGAGTTTTTAATTTCATTTAGATAACAATATCAGAATAATTTTACATTTTTCTTGTCCACAGGACATCGTTATCCAACAAGATGATGAAATTCGATTGAAGATAGTGGGTACTCGAGTGGACAAGAATGATATTGTATGTTTCTGGGTTTTGTTACCTCACATTGTTCAGATGTTTTGCTTCAGCTTTGTCAGTTTTATTAAATCTTTTCATTTTTCTCTTTTTTTAGTTTGCTATTGGCTCTCTCATGGATGACTATCTGGGTAAGTACTTTTTGTGTTTCTGTGCCCCATCAGAACTGAATTTGTTATATTACAACACCTAGGAAAATCATAGTTGTTTATACAATGTATCTTTAATGAAATCCATTATGTTGTGGAAGAGAATACATCTTTACATTCTGCTCATGTACTAAAGAAGTGTCTTATAACATAAGATTTCTAAAATGGGGCTGTTGACACCTTGCATTAACATGTGATTTTGTTTATGAATCATAATTGGACATACATTGGCTGGATTCCATTTATACTATTCATGAAAATGCAGCCTTAGTGTAAACACATCTGTTTGGTGTAATACATGCATCCTTTGTTTTCATTTTTCTTTTTTGGACAATATGTGCTTATGTTGTCTCTGGTTTACTTACGTTTACTTTTTTTGGTCACCATACAAAAATGATAAGCATGGCTTGCAAATAGGCTCTTAATCCCAGCTCTCTGAATGTGATTTGACCTACCCTGTCACACTGTGTCCAGGGTGTGTTTATACCTTTCTTTGTATGTGTTCAAATGAAATTCGAACAACATGATCACCAAAGACACATGTTGTTGCTAGGTGTAAACAGACATCATTTTATTAAATTGTGAATTTTTATTAAACATGATGTGCTTTAAAATTATTTTATTTTTTTCTTTTCAGGTCTTGTTAGCTGATTGCTCTGTGAAATATGACTTTGAGGGTTTTTTTTTTTTGGAGAAGTACATAGTATCCTCTTACCCCTGCTACATCTACACTTGTGTAGAATCTATTTTTGGGCAAACATGGACAAAGTAATCAAATTCTTTGAATTATCTGCTTATAAGAGCAGTGCAGACATACATCCATACATGTTCTAACAACATGAATGTGCTGTTGAACTAGTTAATATCTTAAGATGGTCCATCAGGTATTAAGAGTTGTTGTCAAGCTATTTCTCTAATTAACTATTGATCTATTTAGGAAAGTTGAGTTTACCTATTGAGTTAAGTCACAGACAGGGTCAGTACATTGCTGGCTTACTGCTGAGAAGTATCTGTACTTGCTTTCACAAATACTGACCTGCTAGTTGGGGTTTCAAATTATGGAATTATCAATATTTTTCTTTAGTTTTTGTATATAGTTTTTTTTTTAATAAACTTTGTAAAAATAAAAAAATGATGCCACTTGTATACATTTTTCATTCATTATTTCAACAAGTGAAGCAGTGGGTTAACCAGTGATGGTGCCAGGGGGACAGTATCTTGCACATGGGTATCTCAGTGGTGCCACTGGGAGTCCTGTGACTCAAACCAACAACCTTCTGATGGCAGGAGCAACTCCTTAACCATAGGCCACCAACTGCCCTAAACAGCATCAACTCTGTTGGGTCTCGAACCCACAACCTTTGATTTGCCTCCTTCAGAGAGCTAAAAGTCCAAAGCATTTTCCATTGTGCCATAGAAAGCTGATAAACATTCTGGACATCTAAAATTCTGCATCATTAGGTTCTAAACTGCACCAGACACATTGCCTTCCCACTTTAACCACCTTTATGTAAATTCATTTCACCCAAACAATTAAGCTGCAGCAGCTGCACACATCAGATCTTATTTTTAATGTTTTTTTTGTCTTGAATAGAATTATAATATTGAACCATATTCAACATCAATGCTGTGGAAGGTACTCAGTAAAATCAACATAAATTAATGTTTGTTGTTTATTCCTGCAATGCCTAGTGTGAAAGGTAAACAGTTTCTATCCCGGAGGGTCGTGATCTAGCACATTTTGTAATATCTTTGCTTGAACACACTTGATTCAGCTCCTCTGATACACACAAAAGTACTGGGATGCCTGAACATTAACCCAACAGAGACTTCAATGACAAATGCATAGACTTTTATAACTTTCCCTAAGAGTTTGGAATTTCTGTTGAAAATTTGTTCCCTTTCCTTCTTTAGAGCATTTATGAGGTCAGGCCTTGAGAGAAGGCCTTGGTCACAATCTCCATGCCAGCTGATCCCAATAGTGCTGGATGGGGTTTAGGTCAGTCAGGTTCTTTGGGTTGTCCAAAAGGTTTTGTTGTGATAAAGCATTAAGCTACACTTCTGGAAGTAAGGGGCCTTCCACAAACCGGTGTGTCCCAGTA
>JBBMFX010000030.1:5699973-5718350 GCA_037832545.1 Rhabdalestes septentrionalis | reverse complement strand
TTTGGAAAGACTTACTAATTGAAACCAGGTCTGAAGAGCAAGGGCGAACAGTAAGGCTTGCTAGAAGAGGAGAAAGAAATGAAATGTTTTATTCTCGCTTTACGTTTATTTCAATCTGATCTGGGGGTGTTGTGCAGGAAGGCTTCCTTAACTTAAGGTCTTTGAGAAAAGATATCCCTCAGAGGGGGAAAGACTGAGGTGGAGTTGGCCTTGCTTGTGGAAAAGGTCGACTTCATTCAGCATGGACTGTTAGGAAAAATGTCCTTCTGAAAGATGAAGTAAATGACTGTAGACATGGACAGACGTTGCATCTGAGGAACTGCGCATTTACTTACCATCCCCCTCTCCTGCCACACCCTTCTTGCACTTTTTTGTAGTTGGGTGTATGTAGCATTGAGCATATCAACAAGATGTGCTGATACAGTGTTGGGAGGATAAAGCGCAGCCCTTTCATGCCGTTGAACATTCTGTTCTGGGAGTTTTTGGACCAGGCCGTGTTAATGCCACAGTAAAAAAAAGGTTCTGTCAAGGCCCAGCACTGGCTTAGTGTTGAACCTTGATTATCTTGAGGCTTACTGCATTTTTGTATCTTAGTAGCAGGGGATCTCAGTTGAAGGTCTTCATGATTTATGCCAGATGAACAGAATATATGCTGGTACATAGGGCTGAAGCATCAACGCTCAAAGAATCTTGTGTCAGATGGAGGCACCACTTTCTCCTGTGAAGTGTTGATAGTGTAGATAAGAGAGAGGCCTCTGAGGAGTTTGCTATGCCAGTGTGAAACGGAAAGAGTTTGGACTCACACACACTTCCTCTGTCATTTCCTTACAGGCTTGTAGGGCCCTTGCCATTTACACCAACTGGAGAACAGTTGGGGCGGGGGGACAAACCTCTTAGCACATAGGTGTTATATTTATTGATTGTTTGTTTACTCACCTGTAGCTTATATTGTATCTGATTGAACAGCCCCCGGATAAGAAACTGAATGAGAGTATTCATACACAGTCTCTAAAGACTGCAAGTCTCGAAGGTTGTTGGTTTAGATTATCATTCAGATAAACGTCGGCCACAAACGTGAATTAGTTCAATGAGCCGTTTCAGACTGTGGGATGAGCAACAATGGTTCTTCTGATCCGGCCAGGTTTTTTGCAACCTCTGGCATTGTTGCGTTATTTCACTATGTTTTGGCTTGTCTAAACCAAGTGGTGGTTGAGAAATACTGAGCTTGGGAGTTCGGAACAATTGAGCAAAAGGCCAAGCCCCAAAATCCCAGTGACTCAGAACCACACGTTGATTTTTCACCATTTTCCATGTGACTGGATTCTGTTGTAGGCAGTCCTCTGGGCCTTGCAATGTGGCATATATATTTTGGGGGATTTAAATTTTTTTTAATAACGATATGAACAAATTTTGCAAAATGTGGTTGCCGATGTCTGGGCATGAAATTTAGAAGAAGTAATGTCTGAAAATTTGCTTATCTATGTTTGTACAAGTCAGTATTTGTTTTCAAAACAAGTTTGCTAAATGCATACCTTTTCATTTAGATGCTGTATATAAAGGGGTGTGGCAGCGTTGCGAGCAGTACAAATACTGAGGGGCCTGCTAAGCACAGTATGAGCATGTTCACATTTAACATGTTACTCAACTTGTATGATGATACCTGCCCCATGGATTGACTAAACTGTCATAAAAAGCCAAAATGTGCTTAGTGCTGTGTTTTGGGATTGCAGCCACAGTTGGTCCTACACCTTTCCTCTGCAATTAAATCCTCTGGTCCCACAACATTCACCCTTCGTTACTAGATAAAGAATGCTGGCAGATTGTGATATATAGGGTACTTTCTGTTCAAATAGCAGATTTGCTATTTGGCTTAGGTGTCAGGTAGACATTATCACTTTAAACCTGTTAGGAAGAGATCTCATGAAATCACCCACTTGTTCATTATATTTTCATGAGGATTTATCTTGAAACTGTCCATTCGCAATACTGCAAGAACCTACTGAATTAACAGAGTCCTTATCTAAAACTAGTAGCACTAGGAATGCAACTGGGCATGACCTGACTTGTATACGTCTTCTCGTGGTTTTCCAAAACCAATTGCAGCAGCACTTAATTCTTCACTGACATACAAGCTGTTTCTCAATAATCCAGCCTTCGTCTGATTAGTCATATTGTTGCTGTTAGCACAATATTTTAAAAAAACTAACCTTTTTAACATTTATTGGCCTGTGGGTCATATGAGTTGAACTCTGCTATTTGCAACTTACTTGGAAAGAAGGTTTTGTTCTGACAGCAGTAAGATATGGGCAGTTATGTATGCCTATATGAGCTGTACACATTACATAGTGCTTGAAATGATCTGTGTTCATTGTAATTTGTAGTAGTGGTCAGTAAGACTTTATCTCTTGGCAGACTATTTCTGCATAATTATGTGGTTTGTCAGAAAGTTTCAGTTTTGATTTTAGATCATTATAAATGATTCACGAGAGATTTTGGTGCTCTAGACTACACCCTTTGCAGTGCTCTGAAGTGCTTGACAGAATTATTACAGGCAGAAGCAGGCAAACGTTTGCAAAAATACCACTCCCATAGAAGATGACTGAATGACTGAATGAGTGAGTCAAAGACTGCTCACATGACATGAACAAGTCTTGTGAAGCTGCCGTGGTCTGAATTGCTTTAGTATAGTCGAGTGATGCTAAATAATATCCAAATTAAAGTATAATTAGTCTTCTGTAAGTTTCAAAAGTATCATTAATGCACAACCAAACCGGACTAGCCACTTTGGAATTTTCTGCTCGGTCCAGCTTTCACCTTGCATATCTATAACCTTACCACCATTGACAGCACTTTCATTTCTTAACTGTGTTGTTGCTGTGTTTTTTGGCCACAATGCTACTCCATTATAATGTTTTACTAAAGCTTTCTGCCTGTTTTAAAGCATATCTGAAAAATTACAATGATAGTGGTTCCTTCAGTGCACACACTGTGCGATTTTGGTGACTTTTTGAGGTTTTCGATGTGGGTTTTCGATTGAGTCCTTCTGGACGGGAAGATGGAATATATTACCATGATGTAGTTTATCCTCAGTTTTCCATGAGTGAGTCAGCACTTGGTTTGAGTTCGTTTGTGCTGCTGCTATTCAACTCTAATATGCACAGTAATTAATATTGTACCAGCAAAAAAAAAAAAAAACATTTCAAAAGTTGATTTATTGGAGCTTGTTGAAGTGTTGTCTATAATGCAGACGTCTCCAATCAAACAGTACGATGTTTTAATTAAAAGAACAGGCCGCAGAGAAGAGAGAGCATATCTTTTGCTGTAAACCCCTCTTTGTTTTCTGTCGTTGGTTGGGAGGAAGATGAGGGAATCATTTTAATTATGATAGATGTTTGTGGGAAACCTCACTGCTGCTTCATAAAGTCTGCACATTTCTAATTCTCAGGCTGCATTGCATATTATTTTTAGTCAGTAATTAAGCTGCTAATCTAGATACAACTTTTCAGGTTGCTCCATAGCTCTTCATAACACGGGGATGATCATCCCAGTCATATTGTCTTCACTGGATAATAATCAGTAAAACTCATAAAATGAATATCCTGTTTTGGTGGTACAGACACAGTGGGTGAACAGAGTGATTGGGCAGAGTGTAGGACATTGCTTTGGACTTACTCACTGCAGGAGAGGCTGGGCGCTCTTCCAGCTGGCCTGACGGCTCTATCAAGGAATGTGTGTGACTGGATGCCAGGGTGGGGCCCACTGCGCTCTGTTCTGTGAGCATGGGAGATGGCATGCCCATGGCCGCTCTCTTTTTCAACATAGGGTGTGTCCTGTTCCTTAGATGTGATGACTAGGGTGAACCACAGACACTAAAAGCTTTTAGGTTTGTTCAGTTTTACTTTGTAAGTTTTCGTGTGTCGTATTTGCATCATTCTTTGCAAAGGGAACTCTCTTTAGCAAGGGGACAGCAGAATTGTTAGAATTCAGCAGAAGTCTCGTGGATGTCACTCTCTAGAGTGTACACAGCTGCCCTGCCATGCGCTGTTTTGTGCAAACACAGTGACAAGCCCATCCAGCCTGGCCTTTTGGTCTGTATCTATTTCAGTCACAGCTCAGAAATAACTAGCTGTTTAATGAAACAACAGGGCCGTGAGAGGGTCTTGCTATGTTTTCATAATCTCAGATGATAATGAGCTTTGGGGGCTTGAGAGGAACGTTCTCCTCTGTTGTTTGTGAACAGTTTGGTCTTTTGATATGACCAGCACTGACTTGTGAAGGACTCCACCTCCCTCAACTGCATCAGGTGAGATTCAAGACTAAGGAAACATAAGGGCCTCCTTTTCAAACCACCGTATCATTTGTGTAATCCTAAAGTTTAGCTCTAAAAACCCAAAGAGTTTAGGATGAATATGATTTTAAAAGTTGAATAACATTCTAATGGAGAACTGTACCTCTCGAAAGAGCTTAATCAGCATTTCTGTTGATTGTATATGAAGAAGATTGTATGGCTCTTGAAGACAGGTCATCTTTTTTATTTACAGTTCGTTTCTGCAAATTGCTATTTTCTCTAAGTCCTGAATGGCCATTAAGAGTTAAACCACAGTGAAGCTAAACCGCACTGAAGAGACATAATTACAGTTGTTCTGTAACACTTTCTAGGGCAGGTCTCCACTGGTAGATACCTGCCTGTACTGACTCTTGCATTTCTTTTCAGTGTCATGAAAGCCCCCTCCCTCCTGTAGGTTGCCCCAGGCATGTGTCTTGAAAAAGGCACTGGACTTGGAGAAAGAACTGGAAAAGTGAATAAGGATTTCCTGTCCATGTCTCCTGGAGTTATGAGTTTTCAATGCATTAGAGAAACTCACCACCATCACCTAAGATTCAGTGTCACCAATAAAAAAGTGTGTGTAAACAGCCTAAAGAGAAAAAAACTCTCAGAAACGAAAAAAAAAAAAACGTTTTCATAGTACAACATTACACATAGTATCGTGTAATTGTCCCAGCCTTGTTATTGGAAGACCTCCTGGCCTGAACATTATTTATTTATTCATGAGTTTGGTCTTACAAACGCACTTCAGCCCAGAAATGGGTTTTTAAATGAGTTAATAAAGCAGGAGGCTGTGCTGAAACATGGAAAACACTAAAAGGTACAGGGCATTGCCAGGAACAACGTGGGGAACTACTGATTTAGAAAAAGGTCATTTAATATGAATTATATTTTTTTACTGTTACAAGTAATGTATCAGAATCAGAACACTTTATTGGTCCTGGAGGAATTTGCTCCTACCAAGGCCTTAACACAGTACAGATGTTGAATTGACATGTTTGGATAAAAGAGGTTTCATTGCCACTGACCAATACCATTTCTGTAATTAGACTCTCATTTGAGTGATCTCAGTCACGTTGGTGTGCATCCGCCTTGGTTTGCATCATATCCTGTCATGCATCATTTAGTTACCGCACTAAAGGCATATCCAAAGGACACATTCTCTGCATTTTTCAGCCTGAGGATGACCCCAACAAAACAGCATTTTCTTTGTTCTCTGTCATCACCTCTTGAACCTATGGTGGCCCATACAAGTTGCCTCAACTTGCATGACAGGAAGAGAAAATTAAAAGGAGAGTGATTTAAAAAAAGAGATCCTCACAAATAAAAGCACTGGTGTTAATGATCCCAAATTGTTTAATTATACTGCTTTATATGTAAATGAAAAGATTTCATTGCTACGCTGTAGGTGGGGTCAAATCAGTCAGTATGTTGCTACACTTCAGTAACTGCTTGTTCAGGTAATTGCATGTTTAGTTTGGTGATAAGCCATGCAATGACACACTTACTCTCAAAGAGCCCTTACAGCTGATAAGGTTTGCTTTGACTAGCTGCTGACACTGGCATTGGTTTTTGATACAGTGAAAGAGGCAGAGCAGTAGAGCAAACAATGCTGTACACTCATGATTTTGATTAAAAGTGATGAAACCCAGTGTATATGTGCTGTTTAGTCAAGACAGAGCTTTTTGGCTGAAGTAGAATGTTTCGCAATATGAAATGGTGATATAGAGTGCGAATGGAAGATTTATTCAAATGAAGGTGCACTCGTGATTGTGCTTGCACTTCCCTGTAGGGAAACTTCAAGGCCCTCTGTTTTGCATTGTGACGGGAGTTTTCGGATACCTGGAGCAGTGATGGCAAAGCAAAACGTGCTGGGCTTGTTTTTTTTTTCCTTGATATGATCTTAAATTCATCCTTTCAATGTTCTTTTGAAGTCCGATACAAAAGGTTTTTTTTTGCAGCATGCCTGTTCTTTTGCCTTATAGTGGTCTATGTCTGGATGTAATCCAGCACAGCTGGTAGACATGTTTATTTTAAGGGAGTGCTACTGAGGATAATAAATGAACTGCACCTTTAATTGACTGAATATTAATCCTATCGGCTTATCGTCATTAAGCCAGTGAACAAAACTAGTTCAACAGACGTTTAACCAAAAACACAGAGAACTTCTGGGTGTGTGCTGGCCCCAGATAAACTCAGGGCTTAGGTTAGTGTAAAGGAATGCTCCCTGTATTGTGTGTTGATGCAGTATCTGTTTCAGTCACTGTCGCCCTCTGAGGGCAACTGAGAGAAAGCAGAGAGCTGTGGGCGGGGTTGTATTTTGAAGGAAAAGGGGGGGAAAAAAGATTTTGACTGGTCATAGACCACACCCTTCACCAGGCAAAGGCAGCTTGCGCTAATTTTCATTTTCATTACAAAGAGAAACAGTGTATTGTAAATTAAGCTTTTGAAAATGTGTACAGTTACTCTAATGTTAACTGTGAATAAAAGAGATGTGATTATTCTCTGAAATGTTGCAAAGCCATGTAATATGTCTAATCTTACGTGTTCTTCCTTTTTTCCAGAAACAAAGTAACTGAGGGGTGGCACAGTGCCAGATTGGGCTTTGGTACAAGGTAGGTTCCTCTTATTTTATTTTTATGTTCAAAAAGCCTCACGAGGTTAGAATAAAAATGGAAGCAGTGCATTTCAGCCACAACAGACATGTACAGCCACACTGCTGTAAATGTTGTACTCTTGGGGATAATAGACTAAACATGGCTTCATTATTTGAGATTTGGACATGCTCTCATTGCTATTATTTATCTGAAGTGCATGCACTGACACCTGAAAGCCTGTATCAGAGTAATATCTGAAGCTCAGGAACCTCACACAATAAATGATTAAACCAGTGCTTATAATCCAAATCCAAACTGCCAGGCACTTATGGAATGTTTGCCATGAAATCCATGCTGAGACCTGGAAGGTCACACAACCATGCCTGCTGGGAAAGGCCTCCACAAAGAAATTTGATGCTTCATGCCCACTGTGTGTTTGCCCTCTCGTAGTATTGCCTGACCACCTGTTCATGACGTGCACTTCCCCATGCCATTGCTTGGCCTTCCAAGACTGCCCAGTTTACACCAGCACCTGGTTGAAAGCAGCTGCAGGAACATTCTCATGACCGAGACTCAAAACAGCTCGAGTCCTAAACGACTACATGAGAAAAAAAAACCGAATACACAGAAAGAACTTAAAGGTCAAATGAATTATGTCTGACGGCTGATGTGGTCTGTATGTGTGGGGTGGGCGTGCTGGTGAGGCTTTGTGGCGAGAGTGTTTCAGCCCCACACTACACTGATTCATGATCAGAATCCTGCCTCCTTGCCATATATTTATGCTGTTATTTTAGGGACGCAATTCATGTCAACAGGGCTTTGATTTATACTATTTGAAATAGTATAGCTGCACATTACACTGTTACACTGGATCAACATTAACAAATGTAGATTTCTGAAAAAAAAAAAAAATCTGTACCCAAACTGCTATATATATATTGAGTATATTTACTCTCATTATTCCCAACCCATAGCCCCTCAAATGTTTGCCAGGAACCTGTCAGAGCTGCAGCAAGGAGAACAGCCCAAAAGTTCTCCAGATCAGGGGGTGAAGAGACAGGAAAAAATGGAGTTGATGGATGTTTAGGTCAGGGGAGTAGCTGACCCCAGCACAGAAGTAGAGGAGGAAGGGTGTGGCACCATGCTGAATTTTTCAACATGCATGAAGTGGGGAGAGGAATAACAGGCCGCTCCTCCACTTGCTGGGAGTTGGTGAGAATGTAACACTGTTGGTTTTCCCCTCCTACTGCTTTTGTAAATACCTGTGCCTGCCAACAATAATAATGAGCTTTGTTTAGGAGTTGGACCAAACAGCTTTCATGCATACCCATTTCTCACACCATAAAGAGATTCCATACACATGTTGGGGTCATAAAATAGAGAGAACAATGTCTGGGTGTGATTTTGTACTGAGGTTTACTGAGGTAGGAAGAGTTTTGGTACATTTGAATAGGGTGATACTCCACCAAGTTGATAGCAAGCAATGCCTTTTGGATCAGGCATATTTCTAGTACATTATACCCTGCTATAATGAAAGTTAAGTTTACTGCATGAGTTTTTGCAGGTTGGAATTCGGTTGAAATCTGAAAAAACAAGTTATTCTAATCCGTCTTTTTTCAGTACTTTTGAGAATGAAAGATTTTTTTTTCCTTTGAGTGAAAAAAGAATGTGGCTCTTCATAATAAGCTGATTATTCCAGGGACATCATGGTGCCATCTTCAGCATACAAACTAAAAACCATTGTTATGTGTCCGCACATTCCTTAGCCGCTTCCCGGAGGTCAAGGTCAGGCTTTTTTTTTTTTTAGAAATGTGTATATTTGCTATTTTTGATCCAAATGGGATCCAGTCCAGTTTGCTGAAATAGTTTGTGTGCCTACAACAAAACCTGTGTTCCTATGACACGACGAGTCTTATTTTGATGACAGTGTATTGTGTCTGGTTATGTAGAAGTAGAAGGTATTTTGTTTGCATTCAGGCCCTTCTGCTTATAATTAAGCGATTCCACAGGTTGTCAGCTGGTGTGTTAGCTATGCGTAACACTTAGTTTAGTTATTATGAGCTTGTCTTGTTTTGAATATCTGATTCTTCTTTGGAAGATACACTGGGTATTTAAATTTTAATTAGTACTTGCTCTTTGATGGCATATATTGATCATTGTGTAAGGCTTGGTTAAAGTTTAAAGTGGGTTACAAGATATATTTTAGCAGTTTCCAGGCTCAACATGTCAACGAGAACTTGAGAGACTCATATTTTTTTGCTTTCTACTAAATTGCCTAGCCAGACCAACATATTACATAAAGCAGACTCCATATCAAAAATGTGATGTAGTTTCAAGTGAACCATTAGTTTTTCACAACTGATTTCATATTGCTTGTGCTATTGGGAGTACAAAAAGTGAAAGTTACACAAACAAATAAACAAACCAACATAGCCCTGCTCAGTTCTTTGCCATTGAAGAATGAGCCAGATTTATAGAGCAGTAGCATAACTAATAAATTACAAAAAGTGTTTTGAAACAGTTATCCCTGATAAAGCTGCTTTATATAACTTCTTGATCCGTCAAAACAAAAACCCAATTCAGCAATACCCATTCCTTCCTATAGTATACAGAATTCAAAGAGTGAGACTGGCAAATGTTTTGCTTGCTTTTCTTGATTTCAAAAGATACATTAATACACATTCGAATACGCAGTCAAAATAAATCGTAACCAGAAGAGTCTTGATCTTAGTGTTGTATAAAATATGCACGTAGGTGTATTCATAAGCGAAAGGTCTTATGTAATAACTGAGTGGATGGTTGTGGGGGTGGTATTACCGGAACAATAAGATGTCTGTGTTTGAAGCTGGAAGAGCAGACCCACATGTTCACTGGATAACTCTACAGAATTTTGTGGATGGAGTACTAAGCAGTACATGACACTGTTTACTGAGCTGAAATGACACAGTTGTAAAAAGAATAGGGCGGCTTAGGGGAACTTTTAAATGAGGGAATAATTATACAGTAATTAAATGTAATGGTAGTTTAATTTGCACAAATCATGTTAAGTATTACATGTCCATGAGGAACCTACTGACAATGAACTGCTCATTACTGACGTAATGTGTATGTATATTCATTTAGAAATTATTTTAGAGCATTTGTTGGAAGTGACAGCTGTGAACAGCATTGTTCTCTATTGATATTGTATCTGAACTATGGCCAAAGCGTGTTTCCTCAGGCCTAGGGTGTGGTCTATTTCCAACTACCCTTCCAGTTCAGACAGATTCAGAAAGGAATTTGTATCAGTTTGAAACTTGTCTGTTCTGCACAGGCATTTTAATGCCATCTAGTGGTATTCTAGTGGAGCCTCATAATCATCAGTCAGTTCCCAACGTGGGCGATTTGGTAATGCTTTCATTCTGTGAGAAAAGTAATACGAGAGGTTCCAACACTTTGCAGCACAGCATACATTGATAAATTGCAGTTATGAAGCAATTCTTTGCATAAGAATGTCAACAGACTATTATTTTGTTTGATTTCAGGGAGTGAAACTAGGGCTGATACAGTCCATTTCAGGTGACAGGTCAAAGAAAAACAGGATTTGAAGTAAGCATATTTGCTGAGCATTACATGTTCTGTTGCTAATTTAGTACAGATGTACAGTACAGATGGTAAAACATTCATTAATATATGTGTATATAGATATACATTAGCAGGTATTTGCAGTATGTATATGAACATGACTATAGATTACACACAAGTTACATACTTCAGGACAGAATTGATGGAATAATTGTACAGATGTGCTCAAAACAGAAGCAATTAATTCTGTTGGGACATTGAAAGGTGTACCACCAGATGTCAGTAAATAGGAACATCTGATATTGTCAACAAATAAAAATATACTTTTTCCTGCGCAAAAATTTGCTTCTTATCAAAATGAAAGCAATGATTTAGGCCAGAGTACCAAAGGTGTCAGCTCCATATTGCCTATATGACCAGAAAATATTAATTAAGAGTATTTCCTTCTTTTTTAGATGGCCGACGAAGAAGATCCGAGGGAAGTGCTCTTCCCACAGTGGATGGGAGCTGATAAACATGGTCTTACTATTGAGCAAAAAGCTCAAGGAGAGATCTTCATCAAGGAAGTGAAAGATGAGTCCCCTGCTGCTCACACTGGGAGAGTTTTTGAAGGTAAATAAGCTGTAAACATGGTCCTCATGGCCATTTAAAAAGCTTTACCCTTGCCCCCTCCATAATAATACATGAGAAATTCACATTTCCAAAGATAATATGCATCTACAAGTTGATTTATCAAGTGCATCTCTGCAGGTGATCAAATTGTGGGTGCCACCATTTATTTTGAAAACATGAGCTCAGAGGAAACAGCTGAGTTACTGAAGACTCTAAACCGACACAAAGTTGGACTGAAACTACAACACAAGACAGGAGACAAGTCACCTTGTCGCTCCCCCATGGGCACACTGACATGGGAAGGACGAGGTGGATTTGGAGGCTCCAGTCCTGACATCATTCTAGTAAGTTTTTTCATAAAGTTATGACTGTATATTTCCTTTGAAACAGAAATGATGCAATGGCTTTTTAGTTCGAAGTGTACTTATGTGATTGTAGTGCTCAGAAATGATAATAGAATTATATAACATTCATTTGTATGCAATGTTTGTAGTGATTCAGAACAAACCCAATTGTGGCAGCTAAATATTAGTGATTAAAAAAGGATCTGCTTTGGTTTTTCTTCACGATTGCCTTCAGGAACATTTTGACAGAAATGTACAAAACAGGAAATAGTTTGAATTTGAAGAGTGTGAGTTTATACAATGCCAGTGTTGTTCACTGGTCACTTAAAGCACTAACTGTGATTTAAATAAAAGATACTCAAAATGTCTGCTTACACACTGCCCCAATCCCAAAAAAAACTTATTTTTGCATAAACAGAGAATAAGACATTAGGAAATAATTTTATAGAAAGTTATGGGAAAGAAGTATAAGAGAATATCCAAATATTTCTGGAATGAAGACCTGTTTATTAAAAAATGGTATTTTAAAGAAATTATTACTACTGTACGACTTCCTCAGGACATCTCTTTAGAATTTCCCCTTGAGTTGCAGTGCCAACTGTTGGAGCTGTAAGCATTGATCTTATATGTTTTACATGAAAATACATGTATTTGTTTGCTTGTGTGTTTTGTGGTCTTACTATGTACATTTGTCCTACAAACTGTTATGACCAACCAGCTGCAAGGTCAGGGTAATTGAAAAACCTTCATATCTTGACTGAATGTATTGATACTGCTGTAGATGTCATCGCTAACTGGCTGCTGCCTTTCTCAAATATATGATATGGTGGGTAAACTATGTTTTGAGTGATTTAATCTTTTAATCTCCTGGTGCCATCTCAGTTGATGAAGCGGGGTCAAGGAGTCAACTTCATTGACTCCAGCAACAGGACGATGCTAAATGAAAACCAGAGAGTTAACATGTATTTATGGATCATTATGCATCATGCCATCAATAAGATCAATCAATAGCACTCAAATACTGGTGTGAGATCTATAAATATTCAGTTTTCAATATGTATGGTGCTAATTATTTTGATTGACTGAATACTGCTGCAACATTTCAAACCTTCCTAACTCATTTCTTTTTAGGTTTTTTATTTAATTTTCATGCACAAATATTGGGGCCATTTGTCTTAGAGAACTGGTTTTGAACATACTGTCATAATATATCTCAGAATCTAAATATCACAGCTAAAGCATTTACTCTTGAATTGTCTGCAGAGTGGGGATGATGAGGACTACAAAAGAATCTACACCAAGAAAATTAAGCCCAGACTGAAGTCTGAGGACCTCGCAGAAGGAGTTGATGTACGTACAGAACGTCACAGCAGCACCAGCAGCGACGGCAGCACAATTACTACCATTACTCGCCGTATCACTACCTACACTGTGGACATACCAGGGGGATCTGGTCAGCAACAAATTGATATATCAAGCCCAGAGTTTAAAATGCATGTTTCACAGCAGGAGCAATCAGAGGGGAACTTTAATCAGATCAGATTACCACATGGAAGCCTTATAAGCAAAGTTGGCACCCGAGAGGTTGTAGATCTGGGGGAAGTGAGACTCAGAGATCCAGAAGACACAAGTTCTTCAGAGAAGCACTGGAGTACAACAAATGTCAAAACAAATGTTGCTACAAAAGTTATTGAGGGGAATGGGAAGGATTTAGAATTTAATATGTCTGACACTGGACTGTCAGGGGCAAAAGCACAAGAGGAAATGGGGCATTCGGGGTGGATTCAACATGAGATAAGTGGAATAAGCAAAGGTTCAATGACTGCAGACACAGGGACAGGTAATGTGGGTCTCTCAGGTAAAATGCACATGAGGTTAGACAAGGATGTAGGTCATGTAAGGATTAGTGATAAGGACTTGAAAGAAACTGGAAAAGAGCAAGAATTTGGCATCAGCATGAACCGAGGAGGTGTAATTGCTCCTCATTTAACAGCACAAAAAATTGTTGTTTCTAAGCCCGATACTGAAGCTGGTATGAAAAGTTTAAATGTGAAAGGAGGAGCAGAGTATGTTTCTGGTTTTTCCATGAAAGTGGGGTCACAAGATAGCACAGTGTCATGGAAAGACACAGACACACCACCTTCTGGTAAAATAAACCTGCCAAAACTTAGCACAGATGTAAAAGGGTTTGAAGCAGAAGGTAGCATCAAGCCTTCAAGTCAGGAAATTGCAAAACAGAAAGTAGACATTGCTGTTCCAACAGTAAATATCAGAGTCCCAAAAACTGACATTCAAGTTGGTGATGGAAAGGTAAAGCAACCAGAAATGCCAACAATTTCAAGTTCAATGGTTTCCATGACAGATGTGAACCTTAAGGGCCCAAAAATTAAAGGAGACATTCATGTTACCAAAGGAGCTATCAAAGGTCCAGTAGTGAGTACTGAAGAGACAGAAGGGGTGGAAAAGTCAGTAAAAATCAAAATGCCTTCATTTGGATCTAAAGGTCATGTACATATGGGACCAAATGTAGATGTCAATGCTCCAGATACTGACACTGATGGAACAGTCAAGGGCCTCAAAATCAAGATGCCATCTCTCATTGGCCAAGAGATCCCTATGCCTGATGTGGACATAAACATGAAAGGTCCAGCAGATGTGAACCTGTCCAAGGCTGAAATGGATGTTAAAGGACGTAAAATAGATATCAAGGCCCCTGGTGTTGCAATTAAGGGACCTGAAGGAAAAGTGAAACAAACTGACCCATCTATTTCTTTTGGTGTTAAAGGTCCCAAGCTGGAGGGCCCAGGGGTAGATGTAAGCCTTCCTAAAACACCTCCTGAAATAAAAGGACCAGCTGTAGATGTGAAAACAGTTGATATTGAAATTGAAGGACCTGAAGGAAAAATGAAGGGTCCAAAATCTAAGATGCCATCCATCTCTGGTAAAAAGATTTCTATGCCGGATTTAGACTTCAACCTTAAAGGCCCAAAAGTAGAGGGAGATGTTGGGGTTTCAGTTCCTAAGATTGAAGCAGATGTAAAAGCCCCAAAAGTAGATATAAAAGGTCCTGAAGTTGATATTGAAGGCCCTGACAGTGGCTTCAAGATGCCAAAAATCAAAATGCCATCATTTGGGCTTAAAGGTACAAAGGTTGAGGGCTCTGATGTTGATGTAAACCTTCCTAAAGCTAAAGTTGACATAAAAGGACCAGCTATAGATATCAAAGCTCCAAATGTTGACATTGAGGGATCTGATGGAAAAGTGAAGGGCCCAGAAATTAAGATACCATCTATATCTGGTCCAAAGATCTCCATGCCAGATGTTGACATAAACCTAAAGGGTCCGAAAATTAAAGGTGATGCAGAAATTGCAGTACCACATGTTGAAAAGGATATAAAAAAATCTAAGGTAGACATTAAAGGACCAGAGTTTGACATTGAGGGACCTGAAGGAGGATTTAAAATGCCAAAAATCAAAATGCCATCATTTGGTTTTAAAGGTCCCAAGGTGGACGGACATGAAGTAGATGTAAATCTTCCTAAAGCAGAGACTAACATTAAAGGACCAGCTGTAGATGTGAAAACAGGTGATATTGAAATTGAAGGGCCTGAAGAAAAAATTAAGGGTTCAAAATTCAAGGTGCCATCAATCTCTGGTCCAAAGATCTCTATGCCAGATATGGACTTCAACCTAAAAGGCCCAAAAATAAAAGGGGATGTTGATGTATCAGTTCCTAAGATTGAAGCTGATGTTAAGGCACAGAAAGTAGATATTGAAGGTCCAGCGTTTGACATTGAAGGCCCTGACAGTGGCTTCAAGATGCCAAAAATCAAAGTGCCATCATTTGGGCTTAAAGGTACAAAGGTTGAGGGCCCTGAATTTGATGTAAGCCTTCCTAAAGCTGAAGTTGACGTGAAAGGACCTGCAGCAGTTATCAAGGTTCCAGATGTTGACATTGAGGGACCTGATGGAAAAGTGAAGGGACCAAAAATCAAGATGCCATCCATTTCTGGTCCAAAGATCTCTATGCCTGATGTGGACTTCAACCTGAAAGGCCCAAAAGTAAAGGGGGACATTGATGTATCAGTTCCTAAGATTGAAGCAGATGTTAAGGCACCGAAAGTAGATATTAAAGGTTCAGAAGTTGACATTGAAGGCCCTGACAGTGGCTTCAAGATGCCCAAGATCAAAATGCCATCATTTGGGCTTAAAGGTCCAAAGGTTGGGGGCTCTGATGTTGATGTAAGCCTTCCCAAACCTGAAGTTGACATTAAAGGACCAGCTATAGATATCAAGTCTCCAGAATTTGACATTGAGGGATCTGATGGAAAAGTGAAGGGCCAAAAAATCAAGATGCCATCTTTATCTGGTCCAAAGATCTCCATGCCAGATGTTGACATAAATCTAAAAGGTCCAAATATTAAAGGTAATGCAGAAGTTGCAGTACCGCATGTTGAAGGGGATATCAAAGCACCTAAAGTGGACATACAAGGACCAGAGTTTGATATTGAAGGACATGATGGAGGATTCAAGTTGCCAAAAATAAAAATGCCATCATTTGGCCTTAAAGGGCCAAAGGCTCAAGGTCCTGATGTTGACATAAACCCTCCCAAAGCTGAAGTTGAGATAAAAGGACCGGCTATAGATATCAAAGCTCCAGATGTTGACATTGAGGGACCAGATGGAAAAGTGAAGGGCCCAAAATTCAAAATGCCATCCATGTCTGGTCCGAAGATATCCATGCCCGATGTGGACTTCAATCTGAAAGGCCCAAAGTTAAAGGGTGATGTAGATGTGTCAGTTTCTAAGATTGAAGCAGATGTTAAGACACAAAAAGTAGATATTAAAGGCCCAGATGTTGACATTCAGGGACCTGATGGAAAAGTGAAGGGCCCAAAAATCCAGATGCCATCCATTTCTGGTCCAAAGATCTCCATGCCAGATGTGGACTTTAATCTGAAAGGCCCAAAAGATAAAGAGGACTCTGATTTGTCAGTTCCTAAGATTGAAGCAGATGTTAAGGCACCGAAAGTAGATATAAAGGGTCCAGATTTTGACACTGAAGGCACTGACAGTAGCTTCAAGATGCCCAAGATCAAAATGCCATCATTTGGGCTTAAAGGTCCAAAGATTGAAGGCCCTGATGTTGATGTAAGCCTTCCTAAAGGTGAAGTTGACATTAAAGGACCAGCTTTAGATATCAAGGCTCCAGATGTTGACATTGAGGGACCTGATGGAAAAGTGAAGGGTACTAAATTCAAAATGCCATCTCTGTCTGGTCCGAAGATCTCCATGCCAGATGTTGATATAAACTTAAAAGGTCCAAAAATTAAAGGTGATGGAGAAGTTGCAGTTCCAAAGATTGAAGGAGATATTAAAGGACCTAAAGTTGATGTGAAAGGTGCAGAGGTTGACATTGAGGGACCTGAAGGAGGATTCAAGATGCCAAAAATAAAAATGCCATCTTTTGGTTTTAAAGGTTCCAAGGTTGAAGGACCTGAAATAGATGTAAGTCTTCCCAAAGGAGATGCTGAAATAAAAGGACCAGCTGTAGATGTGAAAACAGGTGATGTTGAAATTGAAGGACCTGAAGGAAAAATTAAGGGTCCAAAATTCAAGATGCCATCCATCTCTGGTCCAAAAATCTCTATGCCTGATGTGGACTTCAATCTGAAAGGCCCAAAAGTAAAGGGTGATGTTGATGTTTCAGTTCCTAAGATTGAAGCAGATGTTAAGACACCAAAGGCAGAAATTGAAGGCCCAGAGCTTGATATTCAGGGACCTGAAGGAGGATTCAAGCTGCCAAAAATCAAAATGCCTTCATTTGGTTTTAAAGGTCAGAAGGTAGAGGGACCTGAAGTTGATGTAAGCCTTCCCAAAGCTGAAGTTGACATAAAAGGACCAACTGTAGATGTCAAAGCTCCAGATGTTGACATTGAGGGACCTGATGGAAAAGTGAAAGGCCTGAAATTCAAAATGCCATCTCTGTCTGGTCCGAAGATCTCCATGCCAGATGTTGACATTAACCTAAAAGGTCCAAAGATCAAAGGGGATGCAGATATTTCAGTTCCACAGGTTGAAGGAGATATTAAAGGACCTAAAGTTGATGTGAAAGGTGCAGAAGTTGAAATTGAGGGACCTGAAGGAGGATTCAAGATGCCAAAAATCAAAATGCCATCATTTGGTTTTAAAGGTCCCAAGGTGGAGGGCCCTGAAGTTGATGTACATCTTCCCAAAGGAGATGTTGAAATAAAAGGACCAGCAATAGATATCAAAAGCCCTGATGTTGAAGTGGAAGGGCCTGAAGGAAAAATTAAAGGTCCAAAATTCAAGATGCCATCCATCTCTGGTCCTAAGATCTCTATGCCTGATGTGGACTTCAACATGAAAGGCCCAAAGGTAAAGGGAGATGTTGATGTGTCAGTTTCTAAGGTTGAAGCAGATGTTAAGACACCAAAGGTAGATATAGAAGGCCCAGAGTTGGATATTGAAGGACCTGAAGGAGGATTCAAAATGCCAAAAATTAAAATGCCTTCATTCGGACTTAAAGGAACGAAGGTAGAGGGACCTGAGGTGAATGTAAGTCTTCCCAAAGCAGATGCTGAAATGAAAGGGCCAACAATAGATATCAAAGCTCCTGATTTTGAAGTGGAAGGACCGGAAGGAAAAGTTAAAGGTCCAAAATTCAAGATGCCATCCATCTCTGGTCCAAAGATCTCTATGCCTGATGTGGACTTCAATTTGAAAAGTCCAAAGGTAAAGGGTGATGTTGATGTTTCAGTTCCTAAGATTGGAGCAGATGTTAAGGCACCAAAAGTAGATATTGAAGGTCCAGAGGTTGACATTGAGGGACCTGAAGGAGGATTCAAGATGCCAAAAATAAAACTGCAATCATTTGGTTTTAAAGGGCCGAAAGTGGAGGGTCCTGATGTT
>JBBMFX010000030.1:5678675-5695272 GCA_037832545.1 Rhabdalestes septentrionalis | reverse complement strand
AATCAAGGCATCGTTCTTCCTCACTGAGTGATGAAGGAGAACTAGCTTCCCCCACCTCTGTTGAAGGGCATTTGCAGACAGAGGGTGGAGACGTTTCAGTAGATGTTGGAGATGTTAAATTAAAAGGTAAAAAAGGAAAGCTGAAATTTGGCACATTTGGTGGATTTGGCTCAAAGTCTAAAGGTTCGTACGAAGTGACACTTGGAGATGATAGTGAAGCCAAGATAGAAGGAGCTGGTGGAGGTGCTATTCCTTCAAAGAAATCTAGAGTCCCCTCATCATCTAGCAGTGACAGCGGTTCAAAGGGTGGCTTTCGCCTCCCACGAGTTGAAATATCTGTTTCACCAAAGAAATAATGCATTGTGATACTGTTAAAAGGCACCAAAGTTCTAGCCATTCTTTGTGCTCTCATACTCATACAGTTTAAATTAGACAGCTACTTTTTAAAGCCTCACTTAACTGCAGTGCACTGTCATAAACAGACGCTTTATGTTTGTTCCATTTCTCTTTAACCCCCATTTATTGTCTTTTAGTTTTGCTGGGGTACAGATCATGTCTTTTGAAATCACAATTTAATTGTAAATAAGATAAATCTGTATTGTAATTTTAAATGTCATTTGTACATAGAAAAAATGAGCCTGCTATCACTTTTTAAATTCAATACCACAAAAGATGGCGAATTGATATTAAATATCTACACCTGGTTTTAAACATCTTGTGATATTATATTTTTGTATTTTTTAACCTTTAAGGGGTAAATGGTTTTGCAGTCATCTGTTATAAATGGCGCCTTATTTGCTACTTATAGAAATGTCTGTTAACGTATATACTAAATATTTGAGATTTTATAAATTTGAAGCTTCAGATAAGTAATCAGTGCTGTATAGTACATATAAGAAAATGATAAATATGAAAGCGAGTGCATTGGATGGTCACTTTTTATATTAGGATTGTAAAAAAATGTAAATAAATTGCTGATATGATAAAATACAAAAGGGGGTTTACACAAGAATGTGTATCTCATTATGGTGTACTTTACCCAAAAATCAGCTTCCAAGGTATTTATATCCTTTTAGATAAATTTTACTGGGGATAACATGGTTAACACACAGTCCCTTTAGAATGCACGTCAAACCTACAAAATGGTTCGTCAGCCATTTCTGCTTCAGTGTCAAATACAGATATTTCTCTCATTTACAGTTTAAATGCTCTCTCTCTCTCCCTCTCACTCAAACTGATTTTAACTCAGTGAAAGGCTGTGCTGAAATGTAGAGGAATGACTACAGACATATATAATATTGCAATGCCCATGTGACATGTATGCTACAGATTTTTTTCTCAACTGTTACTTATTTTGTTTCTGCTGTTTTATTTTGTGTCAGCTGCAAAATAAACCAAATAAAGTGTTCAGTTATTGCTGTGTATTGTGTTCATTTTATACAAATATTTAAAGGAACACCAAGGTTCATACTACTTCTGTTCTTTTTTGGTTACCTGACAAATACAGCAAAACAGATTTATTGTTCACCAATTGTTTCATGGTCAATTCAGCCATTATTAGTACTTTAAGCTAAGGTTAATAAAAATGGTACAGGCATGAACCACAAAAACAGGAAATGATGCCTGGTTTCCTTGTTGTTCCGACACAGCCATTGGGGCCAGTACTGTGGAAAGAACAAATTTCCTCTCCAGGAGGAAAAAGTCAGTTTAGTGTGTAAGTGTTTGCCTGTAGACCAGACATATGCGGAGTAGAAACCTGACTGGATTTGCTTAAAATGAAGAAAAGACGATCCTAATTAGACATTCAGTTACAAGGAATACTGACAATCACGGTGAAATTTTATTGTTACGTTTGGAAGGTAAGACTTATTTCTTTGTCTGAATAAGTACTACTATAAGATCCCAGGAAACGATTAATGCAGTAGACTCATGAGTAAAGGGCTGCAGGAAAAATACATTATATCGTCTTATAAAATTCAACATGCTTCTGGAATGAATGCTATAGAAAGAATACTATGAAATTAATGATAGCTCACATGGCTCTTCACATTAATTTTATGGACTGTTTGGCTTGTGTGTTGTTAGTTATACACTTAATAAACAACTGAGAAATACTCAATTATTACATATAAATTACGATACAAGTACAATATTGTCACAATATGATGTCATTTATGTACATGGGATTGTTGTGTTGAGTTAAAGAATATGACAGAGAAAATACTATGATATAGCCCCAAAACAATGATCAACAACTTGGTATAATGGTTGCACAACACAGGTTATAGATGCTTCTCAACTGTTCTGAATTGTGCACAATTTTAAATTTGTGGTTTTGTAGTAAACAAACAATTATATCTAAGGCACAATACAACTGTGCAGTAGTACTGAAAAGAAAATGCAGACTGACAATGAAATCGGTTTTAGCCTGAACAATTTGTTTTGCAATTTTTATATGAGAAGTATTGACATTTCCATTGCTAGTGTTTTATGTTAACACAAAACAATAAGACACTTAGAGCTAGATCATTCAGTGTTGCACTGGTGTTCTCTTCCATAGCCAGGCATAGATGCTGTTATCTTCTGCTGCTTCAAAAATTTATCCAGATATCCAAAAATGTGGTGTGTGAGGTTGCTTTTAAACCTAGAAGGCACAGACTCTGCCACTGAGCAGAAAACATAACGCATCCCTGGAAATCCACACAAACCTCTAGATCTAATTTGGAATGTAATTACTATTTAGAACAGTAGATCCTCAAATTTAATTTACATACTCTTAGATCATCTTTATAAAGATGCTCATTATTAACCGCTCCATATGCCATGAACAATAAAATGGCAACAGCAAAAGTAAAATGGCAACAGCAAAAGTACTTTAGTATATTAAACAAGATACTTTTTATTAAAGCTGATTCTGACATTGACAGTAAAAATGACAGCATTAGATTAATAGTAGATTTAAATTTTAAACAGGTTAGATTTCTGACACCTGACAAAAGGACCAAGACAATAAAAGATGCATATCAAATGAAGTGATCAATATCAGGCTGCAGCCTGTTTTCCAAAGTAAGTCAAAGTGTCAACGGTAAAATCTGTATGAGCTTTAATGTTAATGTAATCCTAACCATGCATTAAACAAACAAATTAAAAACGGAGAATTTACACAGTAAAAGAGCATGATAACATTGTTCTTAAAAACCTACAGTCATAACTGAGCAGGTCCAAACAAAAAGGAACCCATCCAACCCTGACACCTGCCCTCTACTCCCTGCTGTTTCCTGCATAAATTACTTTAAATAATGCATCATGCTACTGACTCAAATATACACAGGGGCTCTGCAATTAAACCCTTTCACCCAGTCAGAGTTTCCTAATCTTTTGAAATGATTTAAATAATCAAAACCATGTTGCACATAGGTATAAATTATTTCTGACATACATATAAATCTGAATATATCACCTGTGCTGAAAAATGTGATCAGTTTTTCCAAGAGTTGTAATTTACCAGGGGATCAAAGCTCCACCATCCAAATGAAAAGTTCTTCACCTTACATTTTGTTGTTCATCAGAGTCTATTGTGTTTGAAGGAGAACTGTTCTCATATTTTCAGACCTAACAGAGCAGTCAACTGGAGGCACATAAATAAATCACTGACTGCACCAGTGGTTATGGGACTGCCAAGTGCTTGTATACAGAAGCAGATGAAAAAAATATTTTTTAAGATCCTGCATGAAGCCACATTCGGTATGAAATGATATCTGAAATAGGGACTGTGATAACGTTCTAAACAGTCAAAAGACAATGACACTGTAACCCGAGACCACATCCTGGAATTGTTCCAGAATTTGTGTAGAAATGGATTTGTTGTTTGCTGTTAAGTATCACAAATACGGCGGATTCGAATTACAAATGGGCCTATCCTGCACTTCTGCTCCAACAGACAGATTGTGCTGTTCACTATCTCAGAGGGTGTGATGTATCTCCCTCTTTAAGACAGCCACTGCTTCATGCTCCGCTGTCCACTGGCATGATGCCATATGTGCCTATTTACATGCAGAATAAGGATTCCTTAACCAATACTTTGTTGAAATATAAGACATGTTAAAAAAAGTGTCATAGATTGCATACACATGTTATTTTGTGGTAAGGATGAACAATGATAGCATATTCATATAAGTATAATTGCTTTTAAAAAGAATTTGGGTGAGACAGATTTGAGAGATATGTAGATTTGATATTTCACAATGATATACGACATGTTTATTGATGACATTGCTAAAGGCAATGTTTGGCTGTATGGTCAGCATTTTACACACTTTACTGCATTTGAGACCTTGTAGAAAATAATGGTATTTTTCTTGGTAATTATGTTAGACGTATGTTCATGATACATGTTTATGGATCAGATGTGGTGTCCGAAAGCTTTTCATCACTGTTCAACAATTTGTGAACTTTATTTTAATAAGGTAAATGCAGTATTGTGGACTGAATGTATAAAATGATTCTAAAATATCATCCAATTTCACTAGATATATAATAAATATTTAGTAGGACATTTTAATAGCCCAGAATGAAGAAGCTGGGGATAATTCAAAAATGAATGTTGTAACAATCAATATTCATAAAGTGTTATATATACAAAATGGCATTCACATCTGGAAGCAGATATGTTAATCAAAATTCCCGTATTAGTATATTATTTATATGTGAATCTTTCCTAAAATCCGTAAATATTGACTCAAACATATCTCTGGATCTGCACTGTGTTTTTTATATCGTTTATATTGTTACTATATCTGAAATCAACAGGATAATTCATAAGCAAAAACCCCAAATATGTTGGGATATTGGCATCAATATTGTAGTTCTAATTTGTGGCTTAAAAAGTGCCTCCTCTGACTTCTGAACTTAATGTTTATCTGTCACCTAGTCTTGCGACTGGTGAGGAGAGAGACATTTTTTCTGCATGGTTTCCTGCAATGAAAGACTGAGCCTGTCTCCTGTGGGACCTCGCCAGATGAGGAAACTGTGCAGCGCATGTGTATATCTGTATGCATGTGTGGGATGACTGTGTGTGAGATGAGTGAGAGAGAGAGAGAGAGAGAGAGAGAGCGGGAGAGAGGGGGGGGGAGGGAGAGAGGGAGAGAGAGAGGTAGAGAGAGAGAGAGAGATAGAGGGGTGAGAGATGAGAGTGAGAGAGAGATAGAGGGCAAGTGTGGGTGTGCATGTGTGCAAGCATAAAAGAGGCAGGCTGAGTATAAGCTAGAGCTAAGAGGATGCTGCTTCTGGAAGTGCTAGTACTGCTTTTCCTTCCTGTGCTACATGATTTACTTCTCTAAGATTTGACCTGTGCTTTGTGTCATTTTTGGTACTGTCCCTAGTTAACATCAACGGCTGGAGACTGGGCAGGGCTTGTGGAAGTGCTCTTCAATTTGGCTTTTTTTCTGTCTCTCTCTCTCTGTATATGTGTGTGCCCAGAGAGCCACGGAGCGACAGAGGGGAGGGAAGGAGGGCAGTAGAGGCAGAGTGTATCATGCATGTGCTCTAACTGAGCACCAGGAGCAGCAGACAGAGTTGGAAAGGGTGGGGGGGGAGAGAGAGTAAGCTCAGACAAAAGCTGCAGGCTGCTCCCTCATCGACCACAACCAGCAACAAAGACAAAAGAAGGAAAGCTGCTGAAGCTGAGGCTTGGGCTCTTTGCTTCATTACTGCCCGGATTCCATGAGCCACAGGCATCACACTGAGGGCAAATAGGATGTCGGTGTCAGGGAAGAAGGAGTTTGACGTGAAACAGATCCTCAGGCTTCGCTGGCGCTGGTTCAGTCATTCCTCGCAGACATCAGCGGGCAGTGGGGGCTACATCCAACAAGAGGGCTTCGACCACCGAGGAACACCTGTCCAGAGCCGCCTGAAGAGTCATTCCCGGGACAGAGGGGGACTTCGCAAGAGCAACAGCCCGGTGCACAGCATTCTGGCTCCCACCCCTGGCCCCACACCTGTCTATGTCAGGCCGGGCAATCAATCATGGCACCAGCAGAACATCATCCAGCACCTCCAAGCCAGCGAGGACTCTCCGAAGAACAGCTCGCCGGCCAGTGCTAGGAAAGAGAATGGCAAGAGCAGCCAGGAGCATGTGAGGAGCAATCCAGAGGAGCCCTCTGAGGAGGAAGCCACAGACAGGTAAAACAAAAAAGCTCTGAGCAGAAATAGAAACCACAAAGCATACGTGTGAAGATGTACATTTAGCTTGCAGGTAACGTCACTGGGGAACCTCTTAAGTTATGTCTGTGGGCACGAACCAGAAATGCAGTTTTTCTTCCATAATGCCAGTATGTAATGCATGCCATAATGAACTGACTGACTGCACCGAGCTGAGAAAGTTGAGCAACAGAGAGATTATTATGACACTGTATGGATTTACCGTAAGCCTCATGAAGTGTCAGCCTCGAGTGGTTTAACCAGCATTGTGTAGAAACGCTACTATTTAACCAGTACTTCATTCAAGCCGATTATGCCAGTCACGCGTATTTTCTAATCACAGGGTTTGTTTTATCCTCATTTGCTATGTTTACTACTCAGCAGCCCTGCTAACACATCAGCTTTGTCCTCCGAGGATATCATTTTCCAATCAACTCCACAACGCAGCTGCCACCACTGCTCACCTGGGGATAGTTCATTCACATGGCACATGCAGCCTAGAAACACAGCTCTCTGAAATATCCCCGGATAAATTATTCATTAGGCAGACATTTCACTGGCAACCGCTGAGGCAGCCCAGGCATGTGCTTTTATCACACAGATATAATACATACTGTAAGATACAACGTCATTCACAGGGAGTTTTGCCCTCCTCGTTACATGCCTGCGTTTTCATAACCTGCAGCGGAGGGTATTTCAGTGCATGTTAATGCATTCATGCTCAGAGTTTTAAATGTTGCAGATGGAGCACTACTACACATGAGGCCACTGGTGCAAGCGTTATAAAATTGCGAAGGGCAAAAACATGAATTATCCATTCAGGGGCTGATATTTACGCATCAGGGCAGTTCAGGGAAAGACGGCATTAAATTTGCTCGCCTGGATCGATTGAAATTTATGAGATTATAAAGCCACACTTCCAGTGCTGCTTGTATTCATCCCCTAAGTGCCCTGTCTACAGGAGAAAATACCTGCTTGTTTTTCTTCTCCAAGTGACTCGAGTGCACTGGGGCTAGTGTCACTGGCTGTTCTGGCAGGAAGTAAACCCATTTTCTCAGCTTGGAAGGAGACATTGCATTGCAATATAAGGTCACCAAAGACATATTTGGCTTTGTTTTTTGTGAAATCTCTGGGCAAGTACTGAGGACAAATAGGCCTGAAAAATATTATATCTCTATATGAAATATCATATGAAACATCCATGAAAAAACATGCATACACAACCGAAGCAGACATTCTTCAGAATGCATTATAAATGGAACTTAATTGCAGTGGCTTGGTAGCGTAACAGCTTGAGCCAGGGCCTAGGGGGTGAACATAAACACCACAGTTGTAGCATAATAATCAATGATGAACATTTTGCTTTGTCAAGTCATAGCCTTGTATAATATTTACACATTCAGGACAATCTCCTTCTGTGTATTCATTACACTTTGTTCCATTATATTGCAGTTTTGGTTGGTAGAATTAATGTGTAGGACTTAGATACTAAAATAAGTAAGGTCGAGCACATCATGCATTCATACTGGGTGTCACTGAACCATGGAAATATCTAAACCCAAGCATAATGGAACTGTTGGTCTGCGGTCAATTGAAATAGGTACTACTTTCTCTCTGACCATTGTTTTTTTATTGCTTTAACCTTTGACATAGGTATATTTGTCAACGCACCATTAAAAGCTGCATACTTTTATGAGTTTCAAAAGATGAGCTAGGGGAAGATTCTCAAATCAATCTTTCCAGTATGCAGCGGTATTAAAGAGCTTGACATTTTTACCTTTTCTTGCAGTGGCTCCTTAATAGGTGAAGAGGTGCTTCAGGTCAAATTTAATCAATTAAAACAGGCAAATTTGCAAGCTTACTTAAGCATTTAGTGATCCACTTCTCGCTTCTGTTTATTTACCAGAAATGTGCAACGATGGCTTGACCCTTTTAAAGCACATGGTGATTAATATAAATGCCTAAAAGCCTACATGGTGTTAATGGCCTTCCCTGTTGATTGATATCGCCTTATGAACCTCGCCACAGCAAGTGACATTACATCAGTGTTATTAAAACATGCAGCCTTAAAAGCCATGCTACTCAACAGAATGGACCAACGTGAACACTTTACCAATGTTAAATCTAATATCATGTATTTTTATTTAACAATAACACAAACAAACCTACAGAATAATGTTTTAATATACTGTTATGAATTTTATATGATGTAGAAATGTTAATTCAATAAACTGTATTTTTCAGCTTTTGTTCAATATGTCTCTATTGTTTGTATGTCCATGTGAGTACAATGTGAAGGAAATTAGGCCACAAAAAGGCTACATAATGTATCTCCTGCCTAGTGATGTAGCCGTGCACCTAAGTGCATGATTTATTAACAGTAGCACGACCATCCAGTCTCTGGCCACACTGTCTCACCATTGGGCTGAAAATAACCCACTGATGGTTTACTGAAGTGAGCAGGCAGCGGAACACAATTTATTATGCTTCTGTGCCATTGGTTGCTTAGATTTCAAAGCAAATTAAGGAGGTGGCTGATAATGGTTTAGCTACAGATAATAAAGGTTGATGCCTTCTTTAAGATGACCTGGAACCAGATCTGGGCTGTAAGACAGCTCCCTTGACAGTATGGGTTAGTACTTGCAAACCGCAAAGCTGAACTGTAGTCTTGTCTTGTTCCCGACTCGGACTAGTGTTCATTAAATCAATTGGTCTAAATAGTTAGACTGCCCATTCTTAATATACACCTCTGTTGATCCTGTATTACTTAGCTTAGCAGTCAATATTAATAAAGGATGTACTTCTTTATAATGGCAATTTTTAAGGCATCTTGTCTGAGAGTATGCCCGATTCATTCAGTCAAGTCAGAGCTTTAGGTTTGATGTGTTGATTCATTATTTGATTTGACCAATGGGTTTTAGTACAAGCTTCCTCTCTCAATCCTGGCAGATATTGTGGACAAATTAGCTGAGCACAGTTGAGCCTTCGCCAGACACACATGAATCCCTGCTTGAAACTTTGCTCAAAGTTTCAGATGCTCCCAGTGTAGCTGTGTTTTGCTCGAAGACAATAATGACATGTTCACAGTGTGCATTTTCCAAGCAATATTGTTTTGTCTGAAACTCGATGCCAACCATGCTGTGATGTGTCGGGCATGTGCTGTGGCATGCTCTAGTAATAACAATTCGAAATGCTTAGCAATACGCTGTCCAAATTATGCCTTTATTGCCTTAAACTGGTTTGACTCTGTGGTGAAGCATCACATAAATAAAATATCCTGTTGAAGAAATCAATTTAGATTCCATCTAGAAAGAGTATCACCATGGCAATGAAATATGCTGAGAATTACCTTTAGAACATGTCTGTCGATCTCTTACAATAGCCCTGCCAAGGTTCAGGCCTGGGCTTCATGTATTATTCAGTGTGAGTTGTTCAAAGTTTTTATGACTCTTTTTCTTTCTTTAAGACAGAGAAAATAAGAGGGTAAATACACTGTATGCTAAGTGCAATTGGTTGGCTTTGGGGCAAACCGTGGTTTCTTAGCTCGACACTAGGAGTCTGGCAGGTGGGGTGCAGATCTGATCACTGGGATGGACGTCACTGTGATTGATTTGACATTTTGAGGATCTTTTTTTTGGTTTATGAGTCCGATAAATGTGGAGTGCATCTGCCGTAGGGTGTCAGTTAAAGGAGGTTTATGGGATGCACAATCAGCTTTTTGAGTTATTCTAAATGACTCTATTTGGATGGAGTTCAGGGCAATAGCTTATGATGAATCTTTAGATACATGTTCCATGGCTGCTGAGCAGATGTGATCATGACAAAGAGATTCACACCAATTTGCTGTGCCAGCTGGGTTTTCCCATTAAATTTCACATCATAAAGGGGAGATGCTTAATTTGTCATAATCCAGAACCCTACTCTCAGTAGGAGACATGATAAATTTCCCTTTCTATCCACGATGATATGCACTGTTCCTCACTAAAATGGCCCCACAGTATCCCTGAGGGTCCACCTGCTAAAAGCACTGCTTAGCAGGGCAGAGGTGAGCTCTGCCACCGAGTTTCAGGATAACGTTCCAGCTGCGCTATGTGCTGTCTGAAGCTGGATCTCTGAGGAAAAGATGGCAGGGTTTCCTTCCCCTACTGCTATGTGACAAAACTGAAAATTCAGTGTTATACTTTCAGCCTCCCTATTATGCTGTGGAAGCAGATATTTTTAGATGCATGCATTGAAGGGTGCATGTCCAGCCCTCTTCCATCTGTGCTGCTGTGCTTCAATTCTGCTACACAATGGTGGAGAGCCTTAATACCCCGATAATAAGATAACATCTGTAATCTCATGTTACACGAGTGCCCAAGAGACATGCCATTCATAATATGACATCTTGGCAGATCTTCGGTTTTGACATGAAGCACTAAATCCAGTGAAATGTATGCTCTAGCTCTCTTTAAAGAACATGACAAATGTGGGAATGCGATGTGCTTTTTGCAATGTGCTTGTCTGAATACTTGCTATAGGGAGTTCACAGCTATCTCAGCTGTGTGTGTTATGATTTGTTTTGCGGGACTGTCAGACGGACAGCAGGTTGGCTTGCAACAGTGTCACAAGGTCTACAGAAGCTACGGCGAACGGCACTGTGCAAACACGGTCCCATCTTGAGCTCGCTCATGAAGTCGCAGAGCAATCAAATGTGACATCAGTGCTGGTCCCACCCTTCCAGAAGTGCTTAATGCCTAAAACAGAAATATAGAGCTGACATTTAAATGGGATTACCAAAAACAAATTACAATTTATACAAGACAAAGTGCATCAAATATGCTTTCATGGAACAATTCTAATTACGTTATCTTTTGCTAATCATTAGGCACTAATTCAGCTCAGATCATGCGTCCCTTAAGTGGTTTACGATCTTGCTGTTCAGAGAATGTCACAACAAAAGGGCTCTTTTGTCCTCCAGTTGAAAATGAACAGTGATATTTGAATGTACTGTGGTTGTGTGGATCAAAGGACGAACTATGTGATGAAATGGAATAATTGTGAGACGTTCCCTGGAGCAGAAAACTGAGTGGAAGAGCTGAGAAAGTACAAAAGGAATACTGCATAGTCAATGGTCGTTTACAGGACAGTCGCGAAATAATATTACCTTCATTCATTCCTCTGGAAAACACAGAGTAGATCTATATAGCATGATGGATGATGTACTTAATCAAAGCACATCAGGATAATTTATTGTGCACAAAGTCATGTTTTCGGTAATTAGGATAGGTCAGAAGTCACTGGTATCTTTCCTGAACCGTCAAGTGAGCCGACTAATTGACTCATTTGTCTGTTACTGTAACACTAGTGCTCAATCTCAAACCCCTTTTGAGTTGGAGTCCTTGGCTAAGCTGCTCTTACCAACAAAACTCCTTTGTCGCTGTTTTGATAAAGCACCGTGAGTGAGAGGAATTTTGGCCCTGACCCTTTTATAAGGGGAACAGTGGAGGTTTGAGTCAGCAGCTGTTACTGTGAATGATATCTCAATTCCCTCTCAATTGCCTTGGAAAATAATGACACCATCTTGTCCTAGAGGGAGCAGTAAGTCATATGTGATCCCGGAGCTTCATTTCAAGCCGAGATCCATGGTATCTTCATAAAATGTTGACACCTCGGGCGTCATGGTTCAGGTTCAGTGAAATAAAACACACTAGTCATTGTCATGCGTTCTAATCAGAGTATTATGCGATCTGTATTAGATGAACGATTTTTGCATTTCATAAAGGAGCATCTGACAAGCAGTAAGTTCTGGTGTGACATGCAAAGCATAGCTGCATTTAGGAGAGAGCTACCAGATAGAAATGAGAGACGACTGCTGAAGTAGTGACATGACATTTCCACCCCAAAACACTCATTAAAAACTAGGCAGTTGTCATAATGAACCATGTTTTAAGGTTCCAACAGAATGACAAAAATGAGAGAATGTTTGTCATTTCAAGTTTCAACCTGATTCATGCCAAGCATGCCTCTCCCCTGAGCCTCATAGATGGTTTGATGACTAACCAGGGGCTTTGGCAAAATCTAAATGGGTTCAAATAAAAATCTGAATTTGAAATTCAAACCATATCCGAGTCTGTAAAAAAGGCTGGAGAGAAGGATTGTTTTGTAAATTATTGCTCAATTAAAAAAGTGAAATAATCATCAATCATTTGCCTGATTCTTGCTATTGTAGGCTCAATAAACGGTCTTAAGCAATGGACCAATATAGGCTGACTTCAGTGAGGTGTAGCCAGTGTTCAATCAAACATCTGAATGAACAAACATGGATTTAATTTGAATGAATTTTCAGGCATTAATGCAGTTATATGACAGCTTCGACAAGAAGTGTCTATTATGTCTAAGTATGCAAATTACAAAGAGTCTTGCATGCCTATATGCATATTAATTTTCATATACTGCTGAAGTAAACAGTTGTCTCCTGCAATGCAGCTGTTGCTGGAATTACTGATGTGTCAGGGTTTCCTGTCACTCGGATTCAGTATACTACACCCAAGCAATAAATCCTCCTAACGCTGTGGTGAGCTCCTCATTCTATCAAATTATGATTGTGTATTTCCACATGCCCATTAGCCTCAACCTAATTGGTTGCAGCCCATAATTGGCAGCTGCTGAGATGGTGATATTGGAAAAAAAACATAACATGCACTGATCATAAATAGACTTCATTTTGCTTCAAAGGGCCCATAAGGAATGTCGGACTGATGTCACAGTGTGACATCAGAACTACAATTACAGACTTATTTTAATCTTAACCACAAAAAATCACATTGGCTTATTATGTTTGACACTTAAAGTGCAACTGTAGCGTATTTTTCCTCTCCTTTTTTCATATTCCATAATTACATGGAGATGTGAATACATGAATGCTAATGTAAAGCGGCAGTATATAATAGCACTAAGTACTTGAAGAAAGCACAATAGTATTGCTTATTCCCAGCTGAATAAAGCAGCAAGAATGAGAGTGGCAGGCAAGGCTTGATAGCTCGATACCCTGACAAGCCCTTTCATCTTTGCACGCTTTTGGCATGAGGTTCTGGCTGGTGGGATTCTTATAGGTTTCTTTTCAAAAAATGTGCTGTGGAGTCAAGAGGCATGAAATACCTTCTTACTTCTTGAATCAAGTCTAATAATTTTTGCATATTCAGTTAACATAATCCTGTCTAACCATAGCTGGACTGAAAAAATAATGAGTAGATGATGTTTTATCTACACCTGCAGAGACCTACAGGTCTGTGTAATTGGTATTGGTATTTGCACTTGATAATG
The DNA here is from genome assembly GCA_037832545.1 of Rhabdalestes septentrionalis. NCBI lineage: Eukaryota > Metazoa > Chordata > Actinopteri > Characiformes > Alestidae > Rhabdalestes > Rhabdalestes septentrionalis. Next base: position 5,681,769 of record JBBMFX010000030.1, on the reverse strand, counting down.
ACAAAAAAAAAAGGTTATTAGATATGAGCACTCCTGGCATGATACTGTTTCTTAGCCAGAGTCATTGTAAAATTGTAATAGTGCATAAACCATCTACGAAAATGTAATAAAATGTTATACAGTCTTAATAAGAATGCTGTTGTAAGACAATCTACACTGTGGTGCTTTAACTTCTACTGTACATTTATGTTTAGGTTTATTAGCATTGGGTTATGTTTTGAACTGCAGTAGAATTTACCATCTAGAAAACAATCCTCAGCATATGTGTGGCTTTTATGACTAATAGTACTGCATGTTATAATTCACTTGGACACCTATGAGTTTGTGAGACATACCTTATCTACCCACTAATAACAATGGTGCAAAAAAAAACAACATACTCTAGCAGATGTTAGTTTGCTACTATGAAACCCTGGGGTTTTTACAATGCTCAAGTATTGGATTGTACCACAATATATGGACAAAAGTATTGGAACACACCTGTTTTTTAGGTTTAAGCTAGTCCCCATTATTTCCAGGGAGGGGCAATCTTGATTTTTCAGCACACCAGGACATTTTAGACAACACCATGCTTCCAACATTGTGGACACAGTTTGGGATTTTCTATTCCAGCAAGACTGTGTTGCAGTACACAAAGCAAGCTCCAAGACATGGTTGGAAGGTTTTAGTGTGGAAAGACCTGACTGGTCCTCACCTGACCTCAGCCCCATCCAACACCTTTGGGATGAACTAGAACAGAGATTGCCAGCCAGGCCATCTCATCCAACATTAGTGTCTGACATAATAAATGTTCGACAGAATGAATGGCCATAAATTCCCACAGAAACTCCAAAGTCTTGTGGAAAGCAGAAGAGTGGAAGCTGTTATAGCTGTAAATGGGGGGCCAAATCCATATTAAAGTCTACTGAATGCAATGTCATGAATATCCCTCTTGGTTAAATGGTCAGGCATCCCTATATTTTTGGACATATAGTGTATGTATCGTCTGGCACTCGAGTTCAAATATTGGTGAGAAAAAGTTTAAATGATATTTTTCCGCCTTCAAAATGGCTAATTGCTGGAACAGCAAGTTCAGCACTGTGATTTTGCACTCTCAGAGTCAGACGCTCAGTGTAATCTCAGGTACTGCAGGTTCTTGATTCTTGTGGAGCAATATACCGCAAGACAGCAGAGGGGAGAATACCAAAGCAGAAGCTGCAGACCCAACGAATCCCCTTACCACACAATTTAACAGTTTAATCTCCTTATACAGACCCCATCTTCACCTCCCATCAAAGTGTGATATGGCGCTAGACTTGAGTGAATCCAACTGCTATATCTCTGCAGGCTACAGTACATCCTGCTTTCAGGTATAAAAATGGCTATATTGTGGCTTTAATATTGGAGTATGAATCAATTTCAGCCAAGTGATATCTTTGAACCACCATGGCAGAAATTATGCTTATATAACTATTCTGTTATTACAAGTGGGATTCTTAAATATCCAGAAAGGCATGTTGAGGCAATAAGCTATTTCCATTACTATAGCAGTAGCGGTTTTCATTTGCTCTTGGAAACAAAAGAGCCATAGCATTTCCTAAAGCTAGGCTAGATCCATTCATCTTAGTGCAGCAACAGAAACTATTGCTAAAAGGTAACGAGTAAGTGACAAAAAATAAATTTTAGTAATAGAGTAGTAGGAACACTGGACTAATAATAATAATAATAATAATAATAGAGAGAGAGAAAGCGAGAGCGAGAGAGAGAGAGAGAGAGAGAGAGAGAGAGAGAGAGAGAGAGAGAGAGAGAGAGAGAGAGAGAGAGAGAGAGAGAGATTTTGGTTATATATACAAACAAAAATGTAGACACACACATACGTTCACATACATGTGGGTTTATTAAACATGGTGCATAAAGTATGCATTTGTATTAGTAAAACGTATGATTTTCAAATGTCAAATGGAATTAGCATTCCAGTCTTTCTGTTTGCAAAAATACATTCTGCGCCACATAATACGGTTGGAAGGATATTTTTACGCAAGCGTTTAATACGCTTTCATCAAAGAATACTAAATCTGGGTATTTCGACCCATGTTGACGGACAGAGAAAATGATAAATGCCTCCAGGAACACAGAGCTTTAACTGAATGCTGATGACTGGAAATTTATCTCCGAAAGAGGCGAGCTGTTTGATTGTCGGAATATAGGGCCAGACTGAATGAAAATAATTCTTTGAGCACAAATCCCAGGATTACATGAATACATATTCAGTCTAAAAAGTAGCCTGAGTCCCTCTGTACCCAACATATCTGACTTTAAAGGACAGCAGGAAAATGATCTGGAGGAATATGTATCCAGTCAAGCTGTCTGGGTGATAAAGATTTTCCACAACACATTGCCATGAGAGACCACAGGGAGCTGTAATCCTCTTTAAAAGTAGAGTTCATTCATCTTCTTTCAGGTTCAGTTTTTCCTTTTTTCACTTTTTTGGGGGGCAGGGGGAATTGGAATTGTCCATTGAACTGACAAGATAGAATATTGGGGGTTTGTTTTCTGGTCAGGACATTGTGGCTACTTGCAAAGTAATGAAGCCAGAGTAAATTAAATACGTACATTTATATTGTCCATTACATACTTTCTCTAATTATTGCATTAATGAAATTCCACAATTTAAAGAGAGCATACATTACTCCCTATAGACCAGAGGTTTGGATGGCATGGCTGAAATATCTGCAATATTTGTCTGTTTTTCTAGCATTAGTGTTGTAAGAGCAAGACGGATTATAAGGGCACACTCTGTTCTGACAACAACCGACATGTTCAATATGCATCTTGGAAAGTAGAGCATGCTTCAAAAAAATGAGGAAGAGGCAGGCTGTTGATACTATGAGGAATAAAATCCTGCCAAATAAAATAGCTCTGGGCTACATCAGTGTGTGATTGGAACTTGCCACTGGCTATTTCTTGAAAGGTCAAGTATATCCATGCTCAGTGCCGAAGATGTGTGCAGTGACGCTGACACAATTTCTGATTTGAGAACCTTGAATTACACAGCCAAGTTCTGTCTGAAGGCTAGCAGGATGTGCTTTCACCGAAAAAAAAAAACGAAAAACCA
>JBBMFX010000030.1:5653708-5667585 GCA_037832545.1 Rhabdalestes septentrionalis | reverse complement strand
ATAACCATTTATTAAAAATGTTACAAAAAACCACATGATTTCAAAGGGTGTCCTAATTTTTTCACATGACTGTACGTATGAGGCATATGCTATAAACTGGACACTGTAGCTTACTGACTTTAGTGCTAATTAAACTGCATTGATCTTTCAGGAACATTTCCTAGAAGTCATTCAGAACCAGGAGTTTCTCCTCCTTCCTACAATGGAAATAGTGAAACTACTGGCCAGTGATGACATCAACGTTCCAGATGAGGAGACTATTTTCCAGGCACTTATGATGTGGGTGCGTCATGATGTGCAACACCGACAACGAGATCTGGGAGTGCTACTTGCATATATCCGCCTACCCCTTCTGCCTCCTCAGGTTTGCTTATGATACCCTATTCATAGTGGAACATATCATTTTAAGCAATTTAATGCAATCAGTCAGTGCTGGGGAACATTATATTTTTTGCAGCATTTGAAAGTTTGAACCGTTTTGTTGTTTTAAATGATTTTATAAGCTTTTTACATAATGTTCTTAAACTACAAGTCATTTTTGTGAAAAGTGTGAATTTCTCACCATTTTACCATACCATGACCATCATTTCTGAACCATGAGATGAGCTGTGTTAATAATATTTATTATGCTCTAGCTTCTTGCTGACTTAGAAAACAATAAGATGTTTTCTGAAGATCTGGAATGCCAAAAGCTACTGATGGAGGCCATGAAATACCATTTGTTGCCAGAGCGCCGCCCAATGCTACAGAGCCCAAGGACCAAACCACGCAAATCCACCGTTGGGGCTCTCTATGCAGTTGGAGGAATGGATGCCTCAAAAGGTTTCCTCCAATTTACTGCTTTTACAGTCACTTGGCATGTTATACTGAATAATAAAACTTAGCTAAGGTCACATATGTATTATATTATTAAGACTGTAAACTCATATATGATTTTATTAAGACAATATAAGGTCTGTAACCATTTGTCATAAGATCTGGGGCAGCTGGTAGTGTAGTGGTTAGGGTGTTAACCCAGTAATCAGGAAGTAGTAGGTTTGAGACAGACCTAGAACAACAGAACTGAAACATTGATTTGACTGGATTTACTAAAAAATTATTCCAAATTAGCGCCTGTGGTTCTTTTATTTTTTGTTCCAGCTTCAGTGTCAGAGAAGTATTGTGATATTTTATTGCTGTCACTTCACCTACTTTCAACAAATGTGGTAAATGTGCATGAAATGGGCTTGTTAAATTTTTTTCTAGAAGCTACAAAGCTTTATAAATATGATAGATGCCATAGCAATGTTATGTTTGTTTATTTTTGAACCATTTTAACATAATGTCTCACAAATATCCAATGATTTAAAAATGGAGTTGAATCACATCATTAGCCAATCATGCTTTCAGTGAAGCCAGAGTAGACTAAAGGGCTAAAAACTACTATAACAACTGTTTTACATTTCACTTGTTTTTTTATTCTTTTAAAAAAATGTATTTATTTATCCTTTATTTTACCAGGAATGTCCCTTTGAGATACATTATCTCTTCTTTCAGGAGGTCCTGGCCAAGGTGGCAGCCAATAAATTGAAGATAACTTTCAACCTATCCAGACAATATACACATAGAACATGCAATATTAACATATATAAACATACAGACATGCCAAAAATGCAATAAAATAAACCCAGCCTAACAGACTAAGCACATGGAAATACCAAATGTCAAAAAGAGACAGAGAGAGAGTAATACATTAAGCATGAAAACAAATAAAAATAGAAGGGACTTGTTAAAAGTAATTTATTAGCGACTCCAGGATTACTGTCTTACCAATCACAGTTGAAGATGGCATGCTTGCGACTGTTTCTGACATGCCATGAATGCAGCATTACACTTTCACTGTTTTTTATCTACATTCGCCTCAAATGTGCAGTGGGAAGTTTCACACACTAAAGTTTTGCTGAAAACTGGTTACATTCATTGCTGGTTACACCAGAGTGTAATTACTCTGAATCAATTTGACTGAGCCAATTAGACAGATAGGGGGCACTATCCATCTTCAATAATGACTTTTAAACAGATTGTTCAATTGGGAAAACAATTAGCTGATCCAGCCTCCAACAGGTGAATCACAAAACGAACTGTTTCTGTGTTTTCAGGATCTACAACAATAGAGAAGTATGACCTTCGCACTAACACTTGGATCCAAGTTGGCATCATGAATGGCCGGAGGCTTCAGTTTGGTGTAGCTGTGATCGATAACAAACTCTATGTGGTAGGAGGGAGGGATGGCCTCAAGACGTCCAATATGGTGGAGTGTTATGACCCCATCACCAAAGTTTGGTGCACCATGCCACCCATGTCCACCCACAGACATGGCCTAGGTTTGTTTCTGTACTTCTTCTTAGAATTCTGCCTGCATCATCTGTATAATGCTAGCCTTCCTCACTACATGCAATTCCAGCGCTTCACAGTATAATTTTTTTGCTTCTGGGAAACGAATGAGAAAAAAAGGATAACACTGCTGACTCATAAGGAAAAAACTATGCAGTTAAAAAGCCAAAATAGAGGGTCTTTGTGGGCAGGAAACATACTGTATTTTTCTCTTATCACTACAGCAACAGGAATCACCCTCATCGCTAAGTGCCTTCCTGTCAGCCTACTCAGGCTTGTCCATAAAACACAGATGACTCATTCAAAACGTGTTTCGACAGTTCAAACCATAGCTAGCACCCCGGTTTGTTGAAGAAAACGAGAATGGCTCCAGAAGGTGAGAAGTGTATTGAATACTAATAATAAAATAAATAATACATTCAATAGTAGTGGAGAAGCAATTCCTAGAGAAACTTTACTCAAGCCAAGAGTCAAGTTGAAGGAACAAATTGCAGTACTGAGGACTGACCATGCAAAGAAAGTCCAACTACCTTACAGTTTTTTAAATTCAAAACTATTATGAAATAACATAGTGGGGAACTTAGCGGGGAATGTGCCTGTAGTATCTGAAGGCCTGATCACACCGGGCATTAACATGCCTCTTTGGTAAGTGGACTGCTTTAAGTACGTCAGTTCATACCTGGAATTAAAATGCCTCTACTACTTATGATTGGATCTTACTTGACCGTTCTATATGCAAATAAAAAACATACAGAATGACCATTTGCAAAGACAAAATGCATTGTTGTTTTTAACTGGCTGGAGGCACCAATGTAAATCATGTGCCTAGAAGAAGAAATGAAAAGTTGTGGTGTTCAAATTAGTGTGTAGCTCCACTGTTACATGCAAACCTATCAATAATTCACATCTATTTCAGTAATTGCACTTGGGCAAATGGAGCACAGGGCAGACCACACCGTTATCTTTTCGTCAATCACACACTGTCAGCAAACCAAATAGGAGTCCAATTTTAAATGGGATTTTCAAATGCAGCCAGCTTCATAAATATTGGCACCTAATAAAAAGATTGCTAAAAAGTGATGAAAAAATGTCTTGGTGGTTCATTAGCTTTGTCAAATGTTGAATGTATGAAGTAAAGGACTTTTTGAAATACAATAAGTATAATTCAAGTAAGCTAATTGGAGGAAATCACACTTGTCAGAATTTTTGGCACTTTTTTTGAACATAATGTAACGGTAGCAAGTTTCCGTTTATATTTCAGACTTTCAGACCTCTTGAGTGTACAAGAACTCTCTGATGGTTGTCCATGAGACAGTGCAGTAAAAACATGACGTGGAACAGAGGTCAAATTCTTTTAAACACTCAACATGGGGGCAGATTATAGAATATATAGATGAAATGACATGAAAATGGGTTAACCTTCAGAAATACAGCAATGTCTATAGAAATAGCTACATGCCAGAAAATGATCATGTAATTTGTCATTTCAGGAGTTAAATACAACAAGAGCATTTTTTACCCCCACGCACAGTGAGAATGATGGTTGGAGGTGAACGTATTTGTAGATTTGTCGAAAATGTTAGCAATTTGGAGCCCCGGGGTTAAAAATAAGACACATGTGCTAGACACATCCTCCATGCCCAAAATCAGTTTGAATAATTGGAAACTGGGTTTTGTGGTTAGAACTGAGAAATGTTTTTTTACACTCAAGGTGAATTTGGCATAAACACAAGGATAGTTAAACAGAAGAGTATGTTGTTAATTATGTGGAGAATCTGAGATGTTTTGGAATGTTTTTCTTCCAAAGGCTCTTGTAGGAGTATAGGGCATCAAGAATGCCTTGAAGTTATCAGGAGATTTTAAATGTCATAGCTGGATCTTTCAGCAGGACACTGATCCAAATCATACATCCAAAATCACACAAAAATGCTTTAGTGTCAACAGAATCAGTCTTTTGGAACAGCCATCCCAGCCCCTTGGCCTAAAGCCCACTCATAAGATGTGTAGCAAACTGAACAGAAGAGTCCCATGAGGAGGCCCTTTCACCCTGGAGGATTTGGAGAAAGACTACAGTTTTTCAACTAATCAAAGCATTATAGGATGAGGCTAATTGGTGTCATGCTGGCAACTAAAGGTTAAACAGTATAGTAATTGTAAGGGCGCCAATAATTGTGACACCTCATTTTCTTTTCTTTCATTTTCTTTCCTTTTTTTCTTTCTTAAAATTGACTTCAACTAAATGTTAGCTGTTTTCATATCTAAAATGTGAGCTTGAATTTATTCAAGTCAAGTTAAGTAGGTGTATTGAACACAAACATTTTTATGACCTTTTTTATTTGCCCATTTCAACCCAGGGGGGGCAGTAATTATGGACCTGACTGTACATGGCAGGCAGTTTTATTCCCAATTTGAAGAAAACCGACTGCAGTGTTCTTTGGCGTAATTTACAGCGCCTTCATAAAACCGATGGTCCCAGGTTGCACCATGAGGTCTGCGCAACACTGCAATATCAGAGTCATTTCAAAATGTCGGTCAAGGGCCAATTTATACATCGAGAGCCAAAAAGCAACAGCTGGGGATTTATAACAGAAGCTTGAGGAACCTTTTCTGCAGAGGTGGCAGCGAGATGCAGCATGAATACATAATGCATTCTCTAGTGTCTTGGCTTCTGTCCTCAGGGTCCAGCCACTGGGAAATGTATTCAGCTCCTGGTGCTTTGTTTAAGGGGAAGCCCTTTTGATTTTCATCTCAATTAATTCAAATGGCAGTCCCATTTAAATGTGGTTGTTTTTCTTTATAGCCCTGCTCACAACAAAAAGGCATCTTTTGAGAGATCGTTCCGAGCCTTTGCAGATACATATCATTACTGTGGACAAAAGCACATGGTCCTTTTTCTTTCATTTGATAAGGGATTGCTGTGCTGGAAGGCCCGATGTATGCGGTGGGAGGTCATGATGGATGGAGCTATCTGAACACAGTGGAGAGATGGGACCCCCAGGCCAGACAGTGGAATTATGTGGCTAGTATGTCCACTCCTCGCAGCACTGTGGGAGTCACTGCTCTAAATGGAAAGTAAGGGATTTTCTCGTTTGCCATCCTTGCAGTTACACAAGATATTACACACATTTTTCTCCCTTACAATATTTCAAAAGCAGTTAGACGCAGCATAGAGAAAATTGCTTTATATGATGCAGCACTACATACATTAGGTACGGTATGGATACATCACTGTAAAGGGTAAAGTGTGACTTACACTCGGGGGGTGATAATGAGAGGCAATTTTTCTTATGTTAATAGGGAGCGGAAGCTAGGATGCTATTAACAGGTACACAACAGAGGGATTTAAAGTAGATCAGTAAGCATATTCTCTCTGTCTTTTAATAATGTTGTGTAATTTTATTCATCATTGCAAAAGTAGTAGATCCAAAATGGGTCAAGGCAAAAGTGGTGTCTCCTCTGTCTCTGGTGTAAATAATACCCATGGCTTTACTTTCTTTAACTGTGTACAAGAAGCAAAATGCTGCCTTTATTTTTGGATGCAATACATTTTACGTAAGTGCATGCACACATACAAAGACAGAATAGAGCTTCCATTACTGAAGGCCCAAAACAGAAGGATAATATTTTAAACAAGATTTTATATGTAATTTGATTGGTAAAGAAAATTTGTGATGGGGATTAAAAACAGTTTTTTTTCTTTTCAGTATCAGTCAGCAGTATATTACACTGTGGATAAACTGTAGAAATACCAGCAAGGAGGAACTATTTTAACTGCTTGATTTCTGTTTGAAGAAGCAGAATCATGCTCAAAGGCTTCTCACTACAGGTTTGAAAAAAAAGAGAGCAATTAATAGACAAAAATACTTTGCTTTGGATGTTGGCTTTGGATGAACAGCTGTATGTCCTTCTCTTGGACACTGTTTACATACTGCTTGCCTTTGTTTACATTTATTGTAAAGTTTGCTAGCAGAAATACACAATATCACACAGGGAAAATGGCTTTAACAGAATTAGCATAGAAGCCTTTTGTAATGTCCCGTCAGTGGCCGCTAGAGGCCGTCATTTTCTGTTTAATTTTAGTTATTTGTATTAGAGCTTTTATTTTGATACCAAGCACACCGGCCTTAGGTTTTTTTTTAATATCATGTGTTTCAGCTGGCCGGTGTGATCAGAAAAATGAAATTTGGGTTAGGATTAGTTTGGAGTCCTGTGCTATGTGTATTTAGTTCTTTTTGAGGTGACCCGCAGTTGTTGATCCACCAACATGCTGAGTAAGGTTTGCGTTTCTCCTGTCTCCTTTTGTCAGAATTTTGTTTCTGACCCTAGTGCCTGTTTGTTTGTTTAAAATAAAGAAATAGGGAAGTCTGCGTTTGCGTCTGCCCTCATGAACGTGACACCTGTTGCACATTGCTGTAACAAGTTGATTCTCTGTGCAAGATTTAAGGACTAATTATGATTACTTGGGTTTTCGGAACATTTTCTACATAGTGACAGCAGTTCCTGACTGAGATTAACAAGGTCACTCATATATTAATGGATCTCATTAAAAATGCAATTAATTAGGTAACTATATGGGAATGGGAAAGATCACCCACAGCGATACGTTTATGTGTTGCACTTCTTGGTTTATTGATGTCTCCTGGGCCTACACTTAATGGCAAAGCATGCTGAAGGCACTTCCTTCAGTATGCTGTACTGCCCTGGAATGTCTGGCCAGAGAAGTAATGGGCTCTGAGACCAGTGAGTCTCCAACGCCTTTTACATTAGAGCCACTTCAGAGTTGTTTCAAAAGCTGACAGAGGTCGTGCTGGTGTTTGTCCTATCCAAAGAAAACAGGCCAGCTGTACGTCTCCTTGAGAACATTGACTGACGCACCCTGGGGCGTTTCTGAAATCAGGTCAAAAACACCACCTTCACGCTACCTCTCAAGCCTTGCGTCCTACTTTCAAAGTGATTTCAAGTTTTCAAGTAGCCGCTGAAGACCTTTTTTATGAACATACACCTACACTATATGGAGAAAAGTATTAGGACATCTGATCAATACACTAATGGGGACTTTCATGATATTACATTCAAATATGTAGATTTTTATATGGATTTGGTCACCCCATTGCAGCTATAACAGCTTCCACTCTTCTTGGCTTCTTTTGGAGTTTCTGTGGGAATGTGTGCCCATTCATTCTGTGGAGTATTTATGAGGTCAGGCACTATTGTTGGACAAGAGGTCCTGGCTTGCAATCTCTGTTCCAGTTCATCCCAAAGGTGTTGGATGGGGTTGAGGTCAGGAATCTGTGCGGTCCAGTCTATTTCTTCCACCCTGAACTCGACCAATCATGTCTCTGTGGACCTTGTTTGTGCACTGGGGCACAGTCAAAGATAGAAAAGATTCTTCCTCAAACTGTATCCAGGTTGGATGCATAGCGTTGTCCAAAATATCCTATGTTGAAGTATTAAGATTGCCATTTAGTGGGCACTACTTTTGTCCAAATAGTGTGTTTATTAGTAACTGTACAGATTCATATGCTTGTATTATGTTCATGAATTATAGATATACAAGATATTCTGGAGAAAATCTGATCTGTGTTTTGAGTTCCTTGTGCTATCTGCAATGCATTGTTTCAGACTGTTTGCTGTGGGTGGTCGTGATGGGAGCTCTTGCCTGAGGTCCATGGAATGTTTTGATCCCCATACAAACAAATGGAGTATGTGTGCACCAATGGCGAAGAGGAGAGGAGGTGTGGGTGTGGCCACATACAACAGTTTTCTCTATGCAGTCGGCGGCCATGACGCACCAGCTTCCAACCACTGCTCTCGCCTGTCCGACTGTGTGGAGAGGTAAAAATATGCACTGAAATTCTCCCTTTAAAGCAGCTCGGTGCTGTGCTTAAGGCATGAGGAAAAGCTGGGCTGCAGTTCATGTAAGGTTTTTCTGCCTGCACCAACACTGCACACCTTTCCCAGGGAAACTGCAGTTACCTTACCAGTGTGGAATGTGCTTTTACACGGGTTTCACACACCCCCTGCTGATGTTGCAGGGTACAGCAACCGTCACCTGCAGCATGTTGATTTTCCCCGTGTTAGACTTGCTTGCATTTAAATGGCATGGCAGGATGTTGGATGAATGACCCCCTCCCCAAATAAAATATCATAAATGAGTGAATAACAATAAGCCATCAAAGAATTCAGTGGGGAGAAGCATTTTATTGAACTGCTCGATGTTTCTTTACACTAGCTATAAAATCCTGCAGTAAATTAATCAAATTCACACCCAGCAGATGGTCATCGGAGACGGTCGTAAAAATGACTGAAGGGAATGCTGCTGTTTACCCATGCATCGTGATATCGCTCAGTAGGCCCTGCTATTACACTCGACAAACCTAAAAGCGCAATCAGTCAAACAGTGGTTTTAATGGACTCATGCTATTGATTGATTTTATGGAGCCACAATTGCTTCCTTTAGTCCACATGTATCTGAAAGCCCTTTGCAATACTGTAGTACACAACCAAAATACAATGACCACTGGTCTCCACATGTAATTACCAATGAGCTTTAATCAATTTCTCCTCCTGTAACAGTCAATGGACTGTATCACAGTGGATTGTTAATGTTTTTCAAATTGCTCCGAGCTGGATTTCAGACTAAGACTCTTTCCTGCGCTGTCTTTGCAGGTATGACCCAAAAACAGACACGTGGACCACAGTGTCATCTCTCAGTGTGCCTCGTGATGCAGTAGGAGTCTGTTTGCTTGGGGACAAGCTATACGCGGTCGGTGGCTATGATGGCCAGTCATACCTAAACAGTGTGGAGTCCTATGATGCACAGAACAATGAATGGACTGAGGTAACTCTAATCAGTGCTAATAATTTGATTATTGTCAGATTTTGTGTGCTGCTCATTTGCTGGTCAACACTCTTTAAAAAAAGAAAAAAAAGAAAAAGATTTTTTTAAAAAAAGGTGCCACAAATGGTTCTTTAAATTATGCATTAGAAGGATTATATTAGTTCCTCAAGCTTTATTTTTGGGGAAAATATCCTTTTAAAGGTATAAAATCCCTTATATAATGAATTCTTTACCAGTTACTCATCTCGTCCACAAAACTGGTTCATAAAGTAAACGGTTCTTTAGGGATCCAAAAATGGCATCATGCAAGAAACACTTTCTACCACCTTTCATTTTAAGAGGGAAGGCCTATTAAAATGTGATGGGTCTATAAAATTGACCCTTGTTTATATTTTATGTGTGGTGACCATGATTTTGGTTATAGATAAATGAAGTCTGTAGAAAACAAATGTCAGTACGAAAGCAAAACCAGGTTTAAGCAGTTTAGAAAAGCAAATAGAGACCTTACATTTAGGCCCCCAAAAACGTAAGAAACCATACTGGTCTTTTCTTTATTGGAAGTCTCTCTTTTTTACATTCGGGTATGAGGATGTGAACGAAGTTGCAAAGCCAAACTTTCTGTGAGCATTCTCTTACCAGCTAGGGAGGAAGCGAAAGCCTTTCCTGCTATTCATCTCTTTTTCCACTTTACCACAATAGCAATTGCACGACATGCTGTTAACCCTTCAGTGATTCAGCCAGCATGTGTTTCTCACTCATTCATGCAGCGAGCATGCAAATACTTGTAGGAAAGCTTGCAAAAACATAGATTAATTAGAATTTACTCCTACATTTGTGTTGTTTATTTAGGTTCTGGATATCATCTTAGATTATTTACTGCAAAGCTGCTTATTTCAAATGCGCTAATAAAAAGAATTTGAAATATTTCTAATGACAGCAAGAGTGTTATACTTAGATATGTCATTCTCTGATTATTTGTATTCGAGTAACCTGACGCAGTCTGAATCACACACACACACACACACACACACACACACACACACGTACTCTATCTAAGAAAAAGACCTGCAGTAGAGCAGGATAATCTGTCCAAGGAGTGTTCGTCTGCATGCTGAGTGCGAGTGTGACAGAAGAGTGCATTTGGTGGGGTCAGGTTTATGGACATTGGCCATTAACCTCTGTCTCCCTTGCTGTTCTAGGAGGTCCCTCTGAACATCGGCAGAGCCGGGGCCTGTGTGGTGGTGGTGAAATTGCCTTGAGCACTTGGCCTTTTCCAGTCGCGCTCTTACAGCAGACACACCAGCAGTAGAGAAACAACAAAAAAAAGAAAAACTCTTGATGTCAGCACTTGGATGTTCTTTCGTGCTCATTCCTCCCTCGCTTGGATGACAAGAATGCGAGGGGCCTAATAGCTGAGAGTTGCTACAGTAGACAGAGAGAAAAACAGTGTGATTTATTACATCACCACATACCACACTTTACATTCGACTTTTGGAAATCCAAATTTTTGCGCACAGACCTGACCTAAAGGTGTGAATTAAGGGCCGTGTGTATCAGAAGTCACTTTTTTTGACAAGAGTTCTTAGTTTTCATATCCTGTTTACCTCCTCATATATCATCTTTACCTCATCATACAATTTGAGGTCCGTATTATGATGTGACTAACTTTCACTCACATAAAAAAGAAATGTATTTTAAAGACTAGGACGACCGCAGACTTGTTTATTTCATAATGTGTGTGTTTTGTGAAAAAAGAAAAGTGTAATTTGACTCTTGGAAAATGCATTTTTAAAGACCACTGTGATTCCATCCAGTTGTGAGCTTGCCAGCAGCAGTTCTTTTATCCAAATCTTTTTTTTTTTTCATGCACAATTTTAAATTCACTTTTTTTAAATGTAAGACTAGATTTCTAGATTTAGCACGAAAGTACTCAGTGAACTTTTTTTTTTCAAAGAAGCTGTCTTTGAAGTAGCTGCGAAACACCAAAGTAATTACCACGTGATAGTAGTCATGAGTTTTACAAAACAGTGAATATACAACTATATCATATTGATATTTTACATTACTGTATAGTTTTTTGTAATTAAGCCATGTACATATTTCATGGTCTGTGTTGACTGTAATTTATGACCATATTGTGTTCGGCATGCTGCTTCAGTAGATTTGAATGCCGTTCTGTAATGCTTTCTAACAAAACTCATTTACGGACGTCAGGCGCTGATGCTTTATTTGAATCCTGGCATTTTTCATATGATGTTTTGACTTTTCTTTCTTTGACCATCCGTAGATTATCACATGTCGCACTGACCTGAACTTTCTGAAATTGAACTTTATGGGGTCCAAAATGTACCTCTAACATGAATTTTGCAAGTGAGGTTTTGTAAGGAGCAAGATTCAAAATTCCAAAATCTTTCAATTTTCATTATTTTATATAGCATGCAAACATGAATAAACTTTTTTTTTGTCTTTAGTCTGTATCTATGTTGTCATTTCTCTGAAAAAAAAAATGCATTAAAATGCATTGACTTTCACAAAAAATCTGTACCTGAAAATGGCATTTTATTAGACATAACAAATGACTGAATACTGCCATCCAAAGGATGTCTGCTGTATATCAGTTTGGTTCGTCAGATTCCAAGAGCCTGATTTAGTCATGTCACTCCAAAAAAGCCATAAAGACACAATTCTGCCAGTTTTGATAAATTATAACAGAATATTATATTGATAAAAATGATCTGACCATCCAATATTTCACAGTGTTGCCAAGGGGCATGAATGTAAATGGCACATAATTATAGTTATATCCTATAATATCATATATCATAACTATGATGCTATCCTGGATTGCACTCTAGCCCAGTTTGGCCATTTTGGAATCTGAGATCGATGAGATTGTGCAAGCAAGCGACATCTCTTTTGGAAATGCTGTCAGATAATTAATGATACAGTCAAGCTATCGACCCTTTGGCATCTCTGATAATCACAATGTATTTCAGTTTGACTGGACTTTATTGCACCAGGGAGACATATAAAGAACAAAGCTATTGTACTTTAACCTTTAAAAAATTAATGATTTGTTTGATATTCTCAAATGTCACCCGATGGAAGTGGTGTGACTGACCCTCTGAAAGAGCTGGAGAGATGACCAAGGCATGCAAGAAGACTGTATGTAGGATGAGGGCTGGTTTGTGGCTGTAGACTTTGTTCTCCAAGATAACAAGGGGGCAAGGATGATTGGATGTTTCAAAGGGATTACAATTGATTATAAATGAAGAGTGACGGTTGCACCACATCAAAAGAGGGCCGGAAGAGTGCAGGTGTTGTTTTAGATCCTGTGGATACTGTAGATGGTAGTGTTTGAAAGGGACTCTGAAGATACCTGCCCTCCAATTCATGACCTCATTGAAAGCCTCATCTAGTCACTCAATTCCCCACCTGTCCTGGAAATCTGGCTAAGGCAGTGATGAAACAAGAACAGGCTACACAAGAGATAAAAGTACACCAATACAAAGCACAGCTCATCCAAGTATGCAAATGCAGCACTTCATAAAGTTAGACGTATAATTAGCACTTCATTTTATAATAATAATAATGATAATTGCATGGTCATGGTTTTCTAACAATATTCTTACTAATGCAATTTCATTGGCCAGAGGGTTGGTTTTGAATGAGAATTGGGGAGGAGGGTTGTGTCTATTCTCTACAGAATTAGTGCATTCTCCTACACATATGTGGATACTTTACATTGAAATTTCCGGAAAAATGGTACTGAACATTCCTTTGGGACCTGTAAAAGTGATGTTCCGATACTTTCAACAGAGTAGTACGCTTTTCTGACTGTCTTCCAAAGCCAACCAGTAAAAAGTTACTGGTATACAAAGTGGTGCACTGTTCCTTTTCTAACATAGTTTAAGATTTGAGATCTATGGGAGAGACAGATCTCAAATCTTAAATTTAAATCTCTATTTAAACACCTCTGTGGTCTTCATCTGGCCTGAGGTGGGGCCTTTCACAAGGCACGCTTTGTATTGGAGAGTTGTAGATGCTTAATTTCTTTATATATTGCCTTGAATCAACATTTGGTGCATAAATGCTGCTTTATAACTGTCAGACTGTCTTATCTTTGGCATGTTGAGTAGATAAAAAACAGGCTGAAAAGTTCCTAAATATACAAGATCCAAAGTGCCAAGGTGTTCCGCCCACTCAGCATTCAGCACCACCAGTATACTGATTTTTGCCTGATCATCTGGAATCATCTGCAATTGTTTCTTCACTTCTTAAATCCTTAAGTTAAATGTTCTTCGTTCTGCTTGAATGATTCATAAGTAGGTCACTGTGTGCCTTAAACTAAAACATTCCTGAATAGTGTGGGCTGTGGTGGGTTGTCCTCTGAAGCATTTCCCATCAAAAACAAGGCACATCATTAATAGTTTTGTCTATTGAATAAATGGGAAAGTCACAAATACACAAATGTGTTTAACTTGCCTAATATGTATTCATTTCCAAGTAAATTATGTCAGATATTAATAAAGTATCTGCAACAAGATTGAGCAAATTTTCATATGTATTTTATATAGTGCAGTATTATAATGGTATAGAACAGTATGTACTTCATTTGTTGTTAGCTCCCTAACATCCGATTCCTGATTAAGCTTTTTAAATT
>JBBMFX010000030.1:5606454-5621299 GCA_037832545.1 Rhabdalestes septentrionalis | reverse complement strand
ACCTCACCTCTTATCTGACAAGTTTTCGGGTTTCAGTCGTTCGTTCATCACCTGACAGCCCATTTAGCGAACCAATGGAGCCTGGCTTGAAAGAGAATTTATTAGTTCTTATCTCGAGTCTTCGGGTTTGAGTCGTTGATTAGTTCATCTCTCGAGTCTTCGGGTTTGAGACTCAATAAGTCTAATACAGAAACTATAGGATGTAGCGCAAATGCGCATGCGCGACTGAACAAATCACTCGTACAAGATGACTCGTTGTTCCCGAGTCACATTAAAGATTCTTCAAAATGAACGAATCATTCAAGAACAACCCATCACTAATTAGCAGTATCAGTGCAACCTCTTTGGCTGTGCGCTCAGGGACATTAGTGATGTATTCAAAATCACATGAATACTGTAAGAGAATTTACACATGAAAAATAAACAGAAGAGGTATTTGCTGGCAAAAGAGCAAGGTGATGATACCATTCAGGCATAAATAGAAAAATAAGAAATATTTGCAACATTGGATTGATGCTGGTGTAAAATGGATTTATTATCCAGAATGCTGCAGAAAGTTCCACTGAATTGAAAGGGCCACCTTGATGTTCAGGGATCTGATATTTCCTCATAACGACATCTGAAATAAATTTATGACTGCCATCATAATGCTTCTGGTTTACCTTTCATATGATTTCTCAAGCAGTCTGTGACAGTTTGTATCTGATAATAGCCTTGTAAGATTTATTCTAGTATGAGCTACAATGCCCCCAATGCTTAAATGAAACCATGAATACATCACACCTGACATCCTGAAGAGTCCAGCCTTTAAGTCTAGCAACAATGTTCCTAAATGTACGATCAAAGCTCTTTAAAAAAGTGGAAACGACATTGGCGAATATTATCCTCCCATCACCCTTTGGTTTAAGGACTTCCATTCCCTGCGGAAGCTACAGAACAGCAAAAACATTATTAATATCCCTGCATGGATTTATTTTCGGTTATAATGGCCAGCAGACTATCCAGTGTTCCTTACATAATGGTGTGCAATAATGTCCTTTATAGTCAACAGCAGTGTTGGTTTATTCACCACCTTTCAAATGCTTTAACTACCAACAGAGAAGTTATTAAATGACAAATGATATACCATAATTACGTATTTACATACTTTTTCCAAGTCATTTTCCTTCACATTTGATCTCCATTTTCGAGATGAATTCTAGATACTAATTGTGTTACAAATTCCCCGTTCAGGACACGACTACTTCTTCTTTTTAATTTACAAACTGGCAACAATAGTCATAATGCGGACAAATGTGACAAGCACAACTGAAGCCCAGTGGAGGTGAACTGCCTTTCACAAGCGAGATTTTTTCCCCTCGTGTACTTCTTCCTAAGGTGCCCCAACACATGTTCAAATGATCTCTCCCTGGGACTTAATGAGCTTCAAAAATTCATAGAATATTGATCAGCTGGCAAAGCCAAACACAATATCTAAAAACCACAATGACTTGGGGCGAGATGCACTATCTGCTAGAAACAGCCATGTCACCCAGTGTACATAAGAGGACCAATATTGGAACAGAAATGAGGTCAAACGAAAGGTGCCTACTTTAAAATCCAGGCTTGCTGACAGACTGGCTAAATGGCTGGAAAAGTTACTTTCACCCATTGGGCTATATCAGAAATGAAGGCCTATTTAAGATGTATTACTGCATCCGCCGCGTTGTCTCTTGTAACTATATTAGATTCTTATACAAGTCCACCTAGTTCACACCTCCAAAAATACAAAAATAAAGAGGACTTCCATGCTGTCCAATTTGTTCTTCAGCGTAATACTCTCCTGCAGTGCAGTAATTTTGAATGCATTTTCAACCTCTTGGTCCAAAATTGGTCCACTGTTTTGCCGTAGTAAAATAAATCTAGCAAAAGGGATAAAAAAATGATTTGTGTCTCTTTCAAGCACTTGAAACACTCGATTGGCTTTGAATTACGATACTCCCCATGTTAAAAGCAATTGCAAAGAGTGAAAAGTTGTTCAAGCAGATGAGAAATACACAATCAATGCAAAAGTAATTCATGAAACAGCTACACACTTCCGAGAGGGTGTAATTTCCATTTCAATATGTGAAGACTGTTGAGGGAATTGGATTGTTATTTCTTCTCCTCAGCGCTGTAGTCTTCTTTCTTTTTGTGGCAGATTGACACAGAATAGCATTTTCTCGACGTCAGTTTTCAGCCAAACACTGCAACATTGTTTGATTATAGCATGGTTCGCTGATGCTCCAGTGAAGACAAGTCCTAACTAAAATCAGACTATGTACTAGTACGCATCTAAAAACAGAAGGTCCCAAACAATTCTTAGCTTGGAAGTTTCTAGGACAGATGTAGATCCTTCACTTTGGGTGGAGGTTCTTTAAGCTTTAGAAAAAGCACACACTGAAACATCTATTACTGTGAGATTCCTCAGGGAACCAAAAGTGGTTCTCATGTCATTGCTCTGCAGAATCCTTTTTTTGCACCTTTATAATTGATTAGGTATCTCCGAAAGC
Organism: Rhabdalestes septentrionalis; assembly: GCA_037832545.1. Taxonomy (NCBI): domain Eukaryota; kingdom Metazoa; phylum Chordata; class Actinopteri; order Characiformes; family Alestidae; genus Rhabdalestes; species Rhabdalestes septentrionalis. The sequence goes on along the minus strand of JBBMFX010000030.1, from coordinate 5,618,768 downwards.
TTGTCAATCAAAAGAAAATGCATTGGGTCTTTTACTCCCTAGAGGTATTCCATCTATCATATAGCTTAAACAAAAGGAAAGGAAGTAAAACCAGGTCTCACTTACCTTCTAAAAGTTTTTTCTGTATATTTCTTTTGGACCACCAGGCTCATGCATGCAGAAATCAAATTGAGAGAAGGAAAGAAAAGAAAGAGGTATTAAAGTTTCCTTCTTCTTAATGTTAATGTTTTTCCATCTGAAAGCAAACAACAGCTGCACAACCCCGATATCTTATAATTAATGTGCTCAAGTAGCAGCGTGAAACTGGTTTGATGTCACTGAAAATCACATATTATCAGATGCATTATTGTTTCAGGTTGTAAGAATCTCACGTTTGCTTCATGATAATAATAACTGCCTGTACAGCTCCTGCAATCTGATGTGATCTACATATGGTAAATACAAAATGAAAGTATCAGTGCAAAAAGTGCATTAGATTTGTTTGATCTTGTACATAGAATATGAGTGTGGTTAGAATGTAAAAGAATCATATTTCACTGTAAAGGACTCAATGCCCTCTTAAAGTGTGGAATAAGATGCACATACATAACACAGATCTAAATACCATGCAGGGGATTTGCATGCAGAACCCTCTCCTGGCACTTGAAAATGTTAAGAAGTTCCCTTGATGTGCATGATGCCACTGTTGCCCCAGTGGAACAGAACCAATGCAAAACCTTGTCAGATCGTGTAAGGAAACAGCGATAGAAGGGGCTGTTTGATTTGGCTGTAGTGCTTATGGAAAGGAACAGGTCCCTCTGAAGAGGCTTTCATATGCTTCCCTGTAGCAGACGGAGAGGAGAGACCAGACTCATTTGAGAATTACCAGCGGTGCATAAGAAGACAAAGGGGGTGGGGTAGTGAGGGATGGTTAAGGGGGTTGGGGAATGAGGGGTATGAGGGGTGGGGGGAAGCATGTACAGCTGGATGACAGTCCAACCTAACATTACTCAAATTCATGCACAATTTTTTGGGAAATAATGTTTGTTATGCACCTATCAGTATTCATATGAAGTCATATTACATGAATGAATATATCATCTTATATTTGGGGCTGGGCAAGTTATCTTGCTAAAATATTAATTGCTACCGTGCATTAATTATATATTATATTACAAGTGACCATTTTTATACAGGCAAAGACCTCACAGCACACAGTGTGAAACTATTCTTTACACGTAACCATTCAAGTGAGTGGCCAGCAGTGATGGTGTGTCAGAGGAGCACTGTTACTCAGTGTCAACACTGGCAGTCCTAGGATTCAAACCAACAACCATCTGATTGACGTGGCAACTCCCTAACTACCAAACCACCAGCTGCCCTATATATTATATTGTACTATATTGTATTGTTCTATTATTATTAACACAGTATAACATGATAATACTATTTTAAATAATATACATTAATATATATTAATGTACAGTACATGCAAATTTCCAAATATCTGAAATATAAGAAGCAGATATAGAAAATAAATAAACAAGGAACAAAAGATCTAAAGACCACTGTTTAAAAATTAACATTCACTGTCACAAAACCAACTTTCTAGCAGATATGTGTGTAAAAATATTTTAAACTGACGTTGCCACAACACAATATCAGACATAATTTTTTTTTTTTGTGTCCAGAATGATGAGTGATGTTCAGGAAAAAGGTTTTTAGCTTAATATATAATCAGTGTGTTTGAGCCTTTAATATACCTGTATCCTGCTGTTTTATGTTTTATTTTTTGTCCTTGAGGTACAAATATAACATTTATTGAGTCTAATACACAAGAAACAACCAAACTCGGCCTTGTCTAAATTCAAAAGTCTTTAAGGACGTTGTATTGAAATGAGCTCGGTTTTGATTGTGTGCTCTCTCTCACAGCCTCATTCAAAAAGCAAAAAGTGAAAACGACCATTCCATCATACGTGAAAACCCCCCAGCACACAGTGTGAGCAGTGTGAACACAGCACCCGAGGACAGTATCTTACTCGAGGGTACCACATTAGTGCTAAGCAGTCTTGGGAATCAAACCCATGACTTCCTGCTTGCAGGGCATATACCCTAGCTCCAGGCCACCAGCTAAGCAGTATGGGCTGAAACCTTCATTGTTACATCAAGGTGATCAGGCACCACAGAACTCCTGTTGGTGGATTTATGCAAATTGGTGTGTTTTTGTGACATCACAAAAGAAATACTGTCAAACTGGGCTGGTTTTTGCACCAATTGGACCATATGGGCTGGGGAGTGAATGGTGCATTTTGAAAATTCTGTATTTTTGTTTGAAAAGTTCCAGGCCAGAAACAGGCCAAGCAGTTACACTTGTTTACACTACACACCAATAGGTGAGGACTAAAGTATATGAAATGTCCAAAGCTTTGTGCAGCCTTGTACTTTCACATTACGCATATGTTGTGAAAATCCTGCATTTGTACATCCCCACACTGAAAATAAAGAAAATAAATAAGTAAGGAATTAACAATCCTCTGCAGGCAGTAGAAGAATGAAACTTGAAGTGCTTTAAATTCATAATGAAAATATGATGCACTTGAACTACTTGGGCATCTTAATGGGAACTTCAGACATTTGGTTTTAAAGAGATTATCTTTATGTATTTCCTGGTACATTCAAGGCATTAAATGCCAGGCAATGATGTGAAATTAAAGAGCATGTGAATTAACGGCACTCTAAGCCGAGCGGACTTGTTAGTGTGAGCAAGGCCTGGTGACACAACCATGGCAAAGGCTGTGCCGTCTCTTCCATTTAATTTTCCAAGCCACTTCCTCCACATAGTTAGGAGAAGAGAGTTTTGTTCTGGTTTGATACACTGTCTAATGAGAGGTACTAAGAGCTTGTTGAAATTGTTCCCTCATAATGCATTCTGAAGTCTTAGGATGATGAATATTTCTGTATGTGCAATTACTGAGTTTAATATATTCCAAGGTTCCTATCTTGCTTCTTCTACTTCTTCTTTTTTTTAAATCCAGTGCATAATATTCAGAAAAAGATTCTAGCACAAAATCCCTTTGAAGCTTGCATGTGGGGTGTAAGGATGCAGAACTGGACAGTTGGACTTACTCTTCTGATGATTTCTACTTTTTGTGCACTAAAGATTTGGTCCATCACCATGGTCTAACTTTACTGGCTTCCATGTCAGATAAAGACTGTAAGTATACAAATTATGTAATTATAGAAAATCAGATTCAAGAGAGCTAGAGATCTTTGGAAACTTAAGGCAGAAAGTTTCTGAACTCTTGGTTTCAGTTTGTTTTTACTTACACTGATAAGTCATTGCATTAAAATCAATTGCCTAAATTTGTACAGGTCGATCTTAATCTACTAAAAGATAATCAAATCCTTTAGACCTTTGAACATGTGCTTTAAGTCGTGTATGTTGCAAGGTGGGAGAGATTTTTAAGACATCTCTTAGATGTTCACATGAATTTAACCAGCAATTTATATACAAATCTACTTTTCAGGGGAATCGAACCAGACAGACTAGCCAACTCTGGCCAGGTGCATCAGTGAATATTGGGCACCCATGACCTTCTCCCCTGTTTAATTGTTTAATGGTTGTCCTTTCTTGGACCACTAACCAGGTTTTCCACACAATACCTGCTATTTTGGAGACGCTCTAGCTATGACAGTTTGACCTTTATCAATGTCACTCAGATCTTTCTCATGATTTCAACACATCTGCATCCCACCTTTTGACAAGTGTTGCTGCGGCAGGATACTATTCACTATAAGAGGAAAAGTATTGGAACACACCAATTAATTGTGGCCCCTTACAACGAGTGGAGGGTGATCTTAATGCTTCAGCAGACGAAGAAATTTTGGACAGTGCCATGCTTCCAATTCAGTGGACAAAGCTTTTCTATTCCACCAGAGCTGTGATCAAATACGCAAAGAAAGCTCCATAAAGAAATGTTTGGTGTGGAAAGACCTGAGTGGTCCACACAGAGCCCTGACCTCTACCCCATCCAAGACCTTTGAGGTGAACTGGAATGGAGTTTGTGTACCAGGCCTCCTCGTTCATCCTCATAAATGCTCAACAGAATTAATGGGCAGAAAATTCCCACAGAAATACAGCAAAATCCAGAAGTGGAAGCTCATAGCTGCAACTCGATACTAAAGTCTGTGTTTGACTGCAATCTCATTAAACACCCTGCTAGTATAATGGCATTGTACACTATACTTGTTAGTGGTTTTAATGCTGTGGCTGGTTGGTACAAATCTTAAGAAAGCAATTAAATGCTTGTAAGATTTGAACTGAAGGAACAAAGCTGACTTCACAGCTACATAGCAAAACAGTTTTCCAAAATAACGTTGGCATGCTTTTTAACCAGCATTGCAGTTCTAGTGAAGCAGATATACAAAACCTAGGCCCACAGAAAACTCCATGAATGTCTGACATTAGAAGTCTAAATCAATTCGCTAATCTCTGTCATGCCACATGTTTTTTGAAAGGCATGATAGAAACAGGTGATAATGGACACGGCACAGTGGGCAAGATGTGTCTAGTGTTTACCTATAATCCGGGCAGTCTCTCTTCCTAGAGGGAGGGTAATATTCACTCAGCCCTATCATCAAGATACACTGAGCTGCTTTATCTGGTCGCTCAGCAGGCTGTATGCATTTGTTTCACCCAACTGTCTCAAACCTTTGAATTCTGGAATTGTGTTCAGCCTTGACGTCGGATTGGATCTTTACAAATGCATATATATGCAAAGGCAGCTCCTTGCTCTTGGCAAAAGTAAGGATAATGCAGTTGTATTTTCTGCCAAGATGTGCCGGCTACTTTCATCCTGAGAGAACAAGACTTGGTAATCCACGAGTCCATAGTCAATCTCGTTTCTCCCCAAACTGACATTTGAGACTTGACATTGTACATTTTCAGCAGGCAAAATCAATAATCTGTGTCAATTTCATCACATGCACTGGAGTGTATGTCTTTCAGTCTTCCAGGCAGAGTAGATTCATTCTATTTGAACAAAAAATAACCCTTTTTGTTCTTGCTCCTGAACCTTTCATTCTTTATTTTATTCTTTCATCATTTTCATTCTTTATTTCCTGTTTCCTTTATACATTATCCTTTCTTTCTTTTTCTTTTGTTCTTTCTTTTTCTCTGTCATTCATTCATTCATTCATTCATTCTTTCTTTCTTTCATTCATTCTTTTTCTTTCTGTATATATATCTGTCTTAGTTGTTTTCTTTGCTCTCGTACAAGTGTCTTCTACCTGAGCAGAGGACAACAAAACAAATGTACCAGCTTATAGAGAGGGATCTTATTCACTGTGGGTCTAATAACATAACCTTGACATTAATATTTGATTAAGGATCTGATACAAAATGTGTGCGCCAAAATAAAATGCTCCTATGTTGACTTTAAGAATTGCAAAACTAGTCAAGTGAATTTTTGTGATTATTCTGACAAAACCAAACTGTGAACATGCCATCCCCACTCCCTATTATCCCCCAGCCCCTGCCGTCCTACCATCCCATAATGTGGCAAATCAAATCTAAGCAAAACTGGCGCATCAGCACCAGACAAATCCAGCATTTAGATTTGGTGTTACAAATAATCATTCAGTAGAACATGGATGAGCCACTTACAAATAGTTTCCTTGTTAATTGAGGCCTGATAGACATTCAATTTTAATCTAAGCATTCTACACAGAACTCCTCTGCAGTCAGTTCAGCGGCAAATAAAGGTCACAACATTCAAGTTCCATTCAGATATGGCAACTCTGATAAAGAGATCCAAATTCAAGCAAGTCTCTGGTTAGGAAGTGTTGGGGTGGGCCCAGCAGGATACTGAATGATAGTCATCGGATGAAAGTGCTACTGCATTAAATGTCTCAGTGTATTCTCATTAACAAACTCATGCGGAACAGCATGTGCATATTGCAATTAAAATTTAAACACAGTAATGCATAAAATTCGTTTTTTTCGCACTACAGTGATGTGCTGTCTGATCGTAGTACAGGGCAGATTACTATTTATAAGGATCATCTTTATTAACATTAATAGTCATTCTTTTTATTCTTTGTTTTGGTTGCATCTTTACATTAACATATGTGACTATGCAACACTGTTAGATGTTTGTCCCTGATGTCTCATGTGTTTAAGTTACTAATGATCATCCTGATATGTTTGCTTTGAATCTACCTTGACATATTCATTTGTGTCTTCTCTATTAGGCAGGTATTTATTTATTTCTTTATTTATTGCAGACCTTGCCTCGGCAGAGTAGCCGTGTGGGTTTGTGACGACGGAGCGGACGCGTGGCAGCTGCTTTCCATTCTCTGTCTGTCATAACAATAAGGCCGTTAACAAAGCTTCATGCATTGCACCGCTGCATTGCTTCTGACAAGTCCGGGGAAATTGTTTGATTGATGAACAAAGTCTTCTCCCATTTGTAATTAATACGAGAGGATGTGAAGTCACTTTCATAGCAGACTGAACTATTCCATTAATTCAGGGTCTGTGTGGAAGAGGGGGGAATCCCCGCAGACAGAGGGGGCAGGATCTCATTTATCAAAGCACACACTAAATACTCATGACATTATTAATGGATTTTTCTTGCAAAAACGAGGCGAAATGATTAAAGAGGTAAGGGAGGAATGATATTTATTTGTACTGCACCTTCTCCTCTCATGTTTGTAGTCACGTTTGACACACCTTTACACCATCTTCTTTTCTTGCACGTAACTACCTCACGCCGTTCTGCTCTTTATCACTGAGCTTTTCTGCTGCTTTGTTAATGTGACTGTAATAGTATTTGTAACCAGACTCCATTAAAAAGACTAAATGTTTCTCATTCTCCTTATTTTTCCTGTCCTAACTAGTGCACCAGGCTTTTTTTTTTCTTTTTCATTTTCAAGGACATCTCAATTTTTAACAAATATTATGTTTCTTTTGCAACCCATGAACGCAAAGGTTTTTTTTTGTCAAAAAATCCAGTTCTTAAGGTTGAAAGACTCTTTCAGACCTTGAGCGAATGATAGGGTTTGGATCTGGCGAACACACATGCAGTCTTTTTCCCGTGTACAAAAATGAAGGCAATGAGGAAGTATTGCTATGTTGTACAAGTGGAAATGTCGACTGAAGGACATACTGGAATGGGCATCTGCAAAGAAAAGTGTTTTCAACTATTCCGTTTGTCCTGGTATTAGGTTATTGGACGATTCAATCTGAAAATGCTTGAAAACGGTACATGTCACTAACCCTGCATCCATGCTTTATGGTGCGCCATCATCTGTTATAGTCTGAGGCATAAAACCAAAGCATTTTATAATATTTCAAAGTGCCGAATGCGGTTCTTAAAGTTAACAGTTTGAAACATATTTCTAACACTTTTCTAGGGTGGAAAGGCTTTTTTTCCGAGCAAAGCTCAGTTGCAGAACATGGTGTAATTTTGATGGCTCACACAAACCGGTATTGTGCTATGAATCATTGATTATACATCAGTTTAGTATGCCGCACTGCAGACTCCGCATTGGGTTCAAATAGAGGAAAGGCAACCTGAAGTCCCTGATCAATATAAGCAGACCTGGGAGATATCTGTCAGGTCCAGGCAGAGGACTCGGCACTGCTCCTTAGGGCCAAGGCCTAACCTTTTCAAAAGCAAGGTGATGAAGAAGCTCATCATTCTTAATGAGGAATTAGAGCTCCATGTGGTTAAAAGAAAAGAAAAAAGCAGTGAAGTGCAGTGAGGAGAGCTGCTGACTCTGGGACAGATAAGAGTCACATGGCAGTCATTTAAGCAAAGATAGCGCACCACAATAGAATAAAGGATGGGATGAAAAGGTCACGTGGATTAACTGGATCTTCATATTATGCCTAATGTATTCGAGTTGGTTTTGCATATGGAATATGATTGCAAGGAACAGGGCAAATGACTTTGAAGTAATCAAATTGCCACAAATTTTCCAACCTGAAAAAGTTGAAGCACCTGAGACAGACGATAGATTACGTTTTCCTTTTTTTTCCGGTGTCGTTGGTCAAAAAGGGAATATTTTAAACTAGCATAATGCCGAAGGAAATAGACATGATATCTAATTTGAATGAATGTATCCTGTCTGGCATGGCACTTTATATTGCACGGAGGAATGACAAATTGCTGCAATTGACAGAAACAGATTCACAGTTAATTAAAAATGTAATTACATGCACTTAAGCCATTTAGAGTAAGATGAATGTGAAATCATTACACATACTTTGAGAACCAGATGTTCGTTAAATCCTTTTATATGGACAACATAGCACAATAGATAGCACACATCGACCAGCATATGTATGCGTACAGTAAATTCAGAGGACTTTTCTGTTCCACAATGTGCAATTAACTTAAGACTCTAAAATCACCAACTCTTGCTGTGTTAGCACATAAATTAGTGTGTCAGCTATCCTGGCTTCATGCTAGCTCTGTTCCTTTCAGTGTCTATTGTCAACAGCTAACTGGTCACACCTCCTATTTGCTGAAATGCAGGTATTTTTGTGAATGTGACCTCATTATTTGTTGTCAGTATGATACAAAGGTAGTGTGTCCAGTCTTTGTTAGACTGGCACAGTGTCCTCATGGCCTGTCCTAAGACATTTGAGCCTCTGCAGGAAGCTAATAATTAAGGGTATGTTTTTTCCCTCCTTCAATTAGCACCTGCTGTTAAAGTTATAATGATGCATTAAAAAGGCCAGATTAGCATGAACCCTGACCATTAAATGAACCTCTGCAGGGGTTGCTGTTAAATTCAGTATGCACTCTTAATTTCTCTAAAGTCAGAGCATAACTGAATTGATATAGTTTGTGTATTTACTTGGACATTTGAAATGAGCCCAGTCCCATGAGTTTTCATGAAGCCAATACGAGATACAATGTAATCAAAATACATATTGCGATCCCCCTTTAGGGCTGTTTTCATGCTTGGACTATGTATCACTACCCGATGTATTTTAATGCACACTGTGTAACACCACCAGTACCAGCAGTAAATGGTGACTAAGGGACAGAAGGAGAGAAATAATGAGTTGATTCCTTATCAATTTTGTTTGCAAAGCGCTTAAAACAGGTTGAAATGCCCCTAACCCTAACCGTGACCCTAATCCTAATCCTAACACTACCCCTACCCAAACCTTAACCCTAACCTTAACCCTAAACCTAACCCTAACACTAACCCTAACCTAAACCCAAACCTTAACCCTAACATTAACCCTAAACCTAACCCTAACATTAATCCTAACCCTGATCTAAACCCAAACGCAAACCTTAACCCTAACCCTACACATAACTCAAACCTTAGCCCTAATCTTAATCCTAAATCAAACCCTAAACCGAACCCTAATAGTCACCAGTTAGTGCAGATACTGGTGGTGATATGCAGTGTGCATTAAATACATAGGGTATTGAAGTGTTGTCCCAGCCTGAAAAAGGGAAGCAGTGTTCTACCATGAAAAAATGCTTTCATATAGTGATGCATGGATCAGGGCTTTGTAATAATTGCACCCAGCTGACACATTATGATAGAAAAAACATACTACCCATCCCACAAACATATGAGCTAATCAAATGAAGCTGAATGTGTGAGCTACAAATTTTGGTCTGCATAGCAATTACATCCATATCATATACAGTTTCAAAAAGGACAGATGCTCATGTTGACACAAAGGTTTGTATACACTACTATAAGCTGCTAGTGTTGCACTATTTTGTTTTTGCCATGTTTGTCCAAAAGTTTGCATAGTACATTAATTGCAAGGTAAAACTTTACCTAAGCCTAAAAGGGTTTGGATCAAGGGTACACAATAAATAGATTAATAGTTCCAGTGGTGTTAATTTGCAGTAAAACAAGTAATGCTTCCAGTAACGTTTCTACACATTTACTATCGCTGAAGGACTTTGCAAAAATGGAAAAAGTCTCAAGTGCAAAAGAACTCATTCCAGGTCCCCCATTGCTAATGAACATGAGGTGAATAAGAAGAGAGGAACTGCTGCAATCATTCCGGTCCCAGATGTGTGTCTGGACCCCACAGGCCACTGGAGAGTTATGTCTGACAAGAAGGGGAGTTGCAAGGTACCAGCATGCAAAGACACACTAAAAGCCAAGTGCTAGAAATATGAGGTCTGCCTGTTTCACAACCAACAGAAGTTGCTTTCCGAGGTTGCAGAAAGAATGGGACATTAGTAGGCTAGGTCAAATTCGGAATCATGGATTTTAAAATGACACCCTTCACACAAATACTCTGATTGATCAGATCCAGGGCGTCTTCCCAGTCCACCAACATTATTTGTCTTTCCAATGAATGCTTTGGCATAACAATGAACAGGTGGCGATCATCACTAAGTGAAAGTCAAAATCTACAATTTCACACACAAAACGGTGCAAAAAATAAAATTGAGGTTTTCTGATATGGCAGGTTTGAAGCTACTTGTTGGAGCTTACCCTGATTACTATGATTCTGCAGTGTGAGTATAAGGGCTGTTGTCAGTCTTCAAGTCTGTTGAGTTCTGGCTTGGACTGCCATCTTTTCATCTGGCAGGAGCATTTTCAACATTTTGAAGGTAGCAATGTAATGGGTGGGGTGATAATAAACTCCTCATTTAAGAGCCCTTCTGCGTGGCAGCGGATGTGTTTCATATGGCTTGGAGTCTCACAGTGCCAGAACAGAATTGTGCTCATTGTATGATAGTGATCACCGTCCATAAAAGAGGGCAAGTAATCCCCAACTGTGTTGAGAACCTCCACTTGGATACCCTCCATGCTCTGTTCCTGCCCCTTGCCCTGGAGCGGCTTCCAGACCTCCATATGTTGCCAGGTGATGAATTTCAGAATTGATGCTTTGCTTTTACATTTAGCCTTGATTACTTACAGAACAACATGCAAAGACTAAGCAAGTATGCTATTATATTTTTTGGATTACTATTTGGCAGTTTTATATTTTGTCGTCGTGTCAAATTCTAAAGCAGAAATCATTTGAATCAATGTTCTGTGACGAAGGGACATATCAGTATTTGATATGATCTCATACTGAGGCTGTCTGTCCACATACTGGTTGTGGGAACAATTCTGTATTGTAGTGCTTGTTGATAGACAGATAGAGACTAGACTTCTCTTTTTTTCCCTACTCTTTTGCACTGTCACAGATGGTCTGCCTTTGAGGGCTGACAGAGTTCACATCCATTGCCCCATAACATGCACCGACATTTATTAGCCCTTGTGACACATGAGTAAACCCGGCACAATATCAAACGGGTGCAGGTCAGAGCAGCAGAACTCCGAAAACTAGCCCACAAGTTTAGATTTTGCTGCAAGTGACACCTTGTTCTTCATGAATGCTGACATCAAGGGCTGATTTGATGGAGCTTGAGTGGGCTTGCTAGGCTGTGGGGCAGTGGTCCCACGATATGAATGCCAATTCAGGTTTGCTGTACCTGATATATGTCCTCTGATGAAGCTGGCCCTCAGTGGTAGCCTCTCCTTTCTGACCAAAAACAATAGACACTGTACAATCTAAACTAAAGCTACATATACCACTGAAGAAACTGGCACAGAACACATATAGAAAATCTATCAGATCAGTATACTGTTCATATACTACTTTCTGTATTGTAATTGAGAATCTTAGTTATTGTGGTTTGCAGACTACATGATTGACCAGCAACGTGGGGTCACACAATACAAGATAATCCACCAGGAAGAGTCTCTGATGGTGTCCAGACATTTTGTCATGAAAACATACGTGAGATACATTGGAAATGACATGCACAAGACAGGGATTTCTTTCTTACAGAAAGAGAGGTCAGCGATAAACAAGTGATCCATGTTGCTTCTGTATTGATTCACAGTGAAAAACAAAGACGAAAATCAAAGAATAAAGGTGATAGAATGGATTGGGTTATGCCATGTGTGTTGATGTTCTGCACCTCCTCTTCTCCTTTCACACCACAGGATTCGACATCTCCAGCAGGTCCAGGTATTTAGCCTGCTTAATATCTTTCGGGCATCTGTGAGGAAGCAACGAGTCCCTTAGACACCTTTTGGCATCTTTGAACAATTCACACATAGTGATAGAGAGCTGATTTCCGAGCCATGTGCAATTTGCCTGTGATCTGGGCCTTTTCTCGGCAAGCTCTGAAAACTGTCGGCGAGTGGAAAAAATCAGGGCTAAAATCGTGTAGTGTGAACACAGCATTGGGGAAAAAAACAAGAGGTGTGTGTGTGTGTGTGTGTGTGTGTGTGTGTGTGTGTGTGTGTGTGTGTGTGTGTGTGTGTTTGTGTGTGTGTGT